>CACVKI010145063.1:20756-78420 GCA_902732785.1 Trichogramma evanescens
TCTCTCTCTCTCTCTCTCTCTCTCTCTCTCTCTCTCTCTCTCTCTCTCTCTCTCTCTCTCTCTCTCTCTCTCTCTCTCTCTCTCTCTCTCTCGAGATTTCATGTTTGATGCGAAAATTAGTTTGCCTTCAACAAATCATGTCTCAAACAATGATTTTTTTTTTACTTCTCCCTTCTTATTCCTTCCTCGGTAAACGTATACTTTATAATTCTATCGAAATCCATTATAACGTCGTGTAATATGCCTTTCGCAAAGAATCACAGAGTTAACAGCAGCAGCACGACGATGGAGCTGTCTCTCCTCTCCTTTTACTCTTTCTTCGCGTTCCCTCTCTCGTCCGCCTTTTTATCTCTCTTTTTTCGTGGAAATGACAAAATGTATATAAACGCATGTAAATTGCCGAGCAAAAAGCCGCGCGCACGTATCTTAGATTTTAAAACGCCACTCGAGGGACTAAAAGTGCAGCGCCAGCTGCAGTTTTGACGCATTACGCATACGTTTACTATGTGCATGCTGTATTATCGTACGTGACTGTGATATTTTGTGCGCGTTGGTAACGAGACACATGCGCTCAGCTGCACTGCTCGGACGAAGAAGTCTATCTGGAATATCAACGGAAAAAAAATTCCGGTGCATACAGTCATATACTGCACACACGTGCTCGACCTGACCAGCTTACAATATAGGGTATTGCGACGATTACGCAAGGCTCCGTATAATATAAAGCTGCACACTTGCTTTGTGTCGTATTAAGCATTTACCGATTTCTCGAACTAAACTGCACTGTGAACGCCACACGTTTATTTATACCTGCGAGTCTGAATTTGCACCTTTCTCTCTCTCTCTCTCTCTCTCATTCACTTTGACTTCTTGGGCTCTGCGGAGCGATCGTATACATATAGCCTACAATTTTTCTCGATGAATGTTTACGTACACGTATCGAAACTCACAAGCGGGTAATAAATCTCGCGGTGGCGCAGACCGCGCGGTCGAACACATACATACAAATATCGGCCGTATGTATTTATGCAGCCGCGCGCGATCGGAGCACATAATTTGCGCAACGATCCTCGATTCTTCTTATAGCGAGCTGTAAAACTATACACGTATGCGAAATTTCGTAATGTTATAATATTGTACGCGGTGCTAACGCGCGATGTAAATATACCGATTTCTTTGAAGCTCAACGCATGCGAGCTGCACGCGAGAAATTAAATTAGCCCGCGTTGTGTTTATGGGGTCGCGCGCCCGACGAGCGTCAGAAAAAAATGTGGGACTGAAAAATCTCACCGCAGGTTCATATGCCATAAACCATATTGTTATTAGGTATAGACAATGAGCAGCATACGTATCACAATGGCTTTACTTGCCAATGGGACGTCGTGTTTCGCAACGAAAGATCAACCGATATAGTATCGGTAAGAGTATCTGTACCCGCAGAACAACGCGTGTGTGCACTTAACGTATCTCGCGCGACGCACACGCGAGTGCGTGTCGTGAACATAAATGCGCCGCTCGTGCGGAGTAAATATTGAGCAATTTATTTATAAGCTGCCATCATCGGGCTAGCTCCCATCGGGCGATCGCGATCAGAACGCGTTTTATATACAAGTCGAAGAATCTCGCCCTATGCTGCACACAGAGCTGTATACGCGCAAAAAATGCAATATCCCGGAGATGTGTGTACATAAATCTAGGCACGCAGCGCATTGGTCACGCGCGCGCACGACGCAAAAAAGGGCCAATTACAAACGTATATTATAAATGCGTTGATCGCGGGTTGTGTGCACATGCTATACGTACGAGACTTAAGGCATTCGAGGCGCGAGGGGGAGGACGCTATGAAAAAAAATCGAGGCAAGAGATTTTACACACATGTGTTGCTGAGCGGCTGCTGCTGTGCCTCGAGGGATATACTCTCTCTCAACGATGAGCGATATCTGCTTCATGAACACTAACGCATATTATACCTTACCGATCATCGCGGCATCTGGTCCTGCGGACTCTCTCTCTCTCTTTCTCTCTTCAGCCCCATTGTGTGTGCGTATGTGTGTGCTCTTCTTCTCTTATTATTTTCTCATCGTCGAAGAGAGAGAGAGAGTGAAAGAGGAAAAAAAAGCTCGTACAACATCCGAAGGGAGAATCAAGTTCATATCGAGCGAGTCGGGCTTCGAGCTTATATGCCCGTAAAATAATTAATATGCCGCATGATGGCACGGCGGAGAGAGAAAGAGAGTATGTGTACTTTGCACACGCATACCATAAAGGTATATACAGCAGGTATATAGCGTAGTATATATCGTACGTACGCCGGTGTTTGTTTTCGGCTGCGCGGAACCGCGTGCAGCGCACGACCTCCTGCTGCTGCTGCTCTGTGCTCGTATTCGCCCAATTCTTCTTCTTCTTCTTTTTTGCTGCTTCTTCTTGCTCGACTACTCTCTTCTCTTTTGCTCGTGCGCATTCTTCGTGTACATATAATATTCTTGATGGCCGATCAGGTCGAGCACGTATATACAATATATAGATAGTGTATTAAACGTCGGCCTGTTTATATGTGCATAGCGGGGCCCATCTCGCGCGCGCGTGTCTTTCTTAATTTGTTCGTTGTCCTTTCTGTTTTTTTTTTTGTTGCTTTCACATGAAAATATGCATGTTCACTCGAGGCAGAGGTATGCAGCGGCAGCTCGCGCGCGCGGCAGGAATGACCGGTCACATGTCTGACTACACATACTGTACAAGGGCATGGCATGTAATACTTGGTGCGCGCACAGGCGTAATCACAGCCGAAAATTAAATACTCCGAACTCTTGTATGGTATTGCATGTTTAAAGTTTCACGTGCAGCATCATCGTATGTGCAGGACGATATGCGATTTCACTTGCGCGTATAGCAGCAGCGTAGAGTAGAGTCTCGGACCCGGCCCTTCGGATATGCGCACATGCCGGAAAATGTGCCGGTGTGCACTGCACTGTGCAGTCTGTGCACAAGCCAAGCCACACACGCGCGCGCGAACAGAGCCATATATTCTCCTCCATTTAGAGTCTTTGTTTTTTATTCAGCGAATTGCCTTGTGCCCTGCGAGCATGTAAGAGTATGTGTGTGTGTGTGTGTGTATTTGAGTATATGTGTGTGCAGACGAAGCTTATTAGTTCAAACAGTACCTATATAGCCACGAGTCGAGAAGGGAGAAGTAGAGAGAGCAAAGCCCAAGAAGGCAAAAGTAGCAGCAGCAGCAGCAGCAGAAGAAGAAGAAGAAGCGAAGGTAAAAGACAAAGGATCTCTCTCTCCTGTAGGGCTTGCTCCATCGGGAATTTGGTTTTTTTTTGTTTCAGTTGCACACACACACATACACACACGTATAAGAAGCTCGCGAGTCCTTATACCCGCTTTTACTCTCGGGGCGCGCGCGAGTCCGAGCTGCTGCTGCGCTTGCGGAGAGTATACATATCGATGCTTTATGGCCCAGTTTGATCGTAAACTCTCAGGGACGAGTTATTCCTCTCTTTCGCTCTCGTCGTCGTCGTCGTCGCATTCGCGCGTATGTATGTATGTGTGTGTTTGTATATTTTGTGCTGCAAACTCGCTCGCTTTCTTTTTTATTATTTTACTTTTATTCCGTTTCGCAGCAGAAGCAGCAGGAGCAATCGTATATACCTACTGTGTGGACTTGTATAAGTATGTGCGTGTACGTGTGTGTGCACATGCTCGCAGTGCGCTTTAGCGTTTTTACGTCGTTAATGAATCGTGAGATTATAGTCCCTCTTCGTCCACGGTACTGCTGCTCCTTTCTTATTTTTCCCTCTTTTTTTTTTCTTTTTTTTTTTTTACTTTGTTTCCCGCGATTATTTTGCCGTATACATATATGCCGCGTGGAGCAAAGAGTTCGGACAGTCCGAGAGTGTGTATCGCGTGCGTGCACGGCGATATTATATTATTATTGTATAAAAAGATGGGATTATTTATCGACTCGCAATTGAACCATTATTCACGCATGCGAAAGCCATCATCGATCCTGCATGTTGTACATAATGTGGGGAGAGAGCTTGCGCATCTTTAGTGTACCTTATGAGAATACAAATGCCAAAAGGTGTATATGGCTCGAAATAGTCTGACTGCAGCTGTGCTGAAATTCCTGCGCGCGATTAGACCACGTGCGTGTTAGGTTGAGCTTACGTACGTACATTTTGTATGCGTTATACATACAGCGATAAGGGATCCTAGCTAAGAGTGCGTCAGCTCGTCGTTGATCTCTGAGTTTTATACTCGGAGGAAGACATAATAAATTCGACGTGGGATTTTATACGAAACTGCTGCAACCTTTATTTTATTTATATTATTTTTTTTCGTTATTGAATCTACATTTTGAATTGTTGAATTCCACATTCGAATTTGAACATTTTTAGTGAAATTGCTAATAAAAATTTTTAAAATTCCGTAATAATTAAAGCCGGCATTCGCTACTAGATGGCGAGTAATTTCATCTGTAAATCTGCAAGTGGTAAAGTCAAAATAATTGTATAAATGAAAGTAAAGTAAAGGTCTTGTGATACAGCCTCTATGGTGTGTTATTGAAATCTCTTGAACGATGCGGACAATTGATTTTTCTTCTGCCTTATTTACCTTTTCGTTTCGAAATTCGCTCGCAAGCACTGCTAACTATCCAGATATGTGCATCATCATCGCCGTTAATGTACGACAAATTCAATTTATACATGCGGCGTGCATTGTATGTGTGTGTGTGTGTGTGTGTGTGTGTGCGTGTGTATGCACACAAGCCGCGGCGGCTATTATAATGATGATTAAACGCAGTGCACGCGCGCGCGCGTGGAGAGGCTTTGAAAAAAAGCCGCGCTCTTTGTATATTGTAGCTGCACCAACGCGTGTATGTGTCTTATGTACTGCGTTCCGTGTTCGACGCAATGACTCTTTACAATTTTCGCCGCGTGATTCAGCTTTTTTTCTACATATCGTATTTGCGTACGGTAACGCACGCAAAAAAAAAGACGAGTCCCCGAAATGCAGCAACTGCACACACTGTATGCACGAGAGCGTCGAGTCGAGTTTCATCATTTTCATGCTGAGAGAAAAAGACTACAGCTCTACCACTCGCGTATCTACAAGTGCACGTGTGCAAGGCTCCAATAGCGTTGTTGTTGACACATAGAGAAGTATACGGTGATATGCCATCTCTCTTTTCTTACTTTTCCACTCTCTCTCTTTTTCATCTCCTTTTTGTCGTATAGTCAAAGTTTGCATACAAGCCCATACGTGTGTACGGATGGAAATAGACGTCGGTGATTTAAAATTATGGTTTTCAGACGCCGCGCATTGTCCATAATTGCTTTCAACTGTGTCGACGTTGCGCGTCTTGAAGCTAATGAATATATTATTTTGCCTTTGGGCCGCCCGAACTATATACACTCGTCTCGTACAACATAATATGTGACGAAGAGACGAAGAGACGAAGAGAAGGATGAGAGAGATATTAATTTCTTTATGCGCGAGCTTCAGCTGTTTTCGCTTCTTTTTTGACAAAATCACGCCGCGCGAAGAGTCGATACTTAGGTAGTACGTAACGAAGAATGAATAATCGCCGAGAGCATTCGGGCAACGAACACTCGTCGGCTTTTGACAAAATTATACATTGCGTTGCAGAGAAGAGCTCGTGTTTCTTTTTTCCTTTTTCTCCGTTTTGTTGTTTTGTTTTTGGGATACGCTGCCTTTGGCGAGTTAGCAAGGATATGCAGTGCGCGTAAGAGGACCCTCCCGCCGCCGTCGCCGCCGTCTGTATATATAATATGAGCGACATGTGCTGCGCATCGTTTGGAGCTCCTCGTCTATAACTTGGAGCTCTTTACGAGGCAGTGCCAAAGGGGCTGTTCTTTTATTGCCTTTGTTCCTGTCTATCTCAAGGTTAAGATGTATCGGAGTCTCAGACTTGTTTATGCAAACGATCCTGAATTAAGAATTCAATCCAGACATAATAAATAAGAAAAATTATAAACTAACTCTGTCATTTTGAAAATAAAAAATTTTAACAAAATCATTCCATTCTCCTGTTTCAGACAACAACTCGGCCTCGTCGCAGGACTTGTCCTCGTCGCCCGGGAAATCCAATCAGCAGCAGCACGAGGTGCGCTGCTACTGCAATCAGCCGCACTGCGTGTCGCAGGGCTACATGTGTCGCGGCCGGGGCTGCTTCACCGAGCTGCCGCCACTGGCCCTGGTCGCGTCGAGCCTCAAGTCGCTGCATCTGCTGCACGGCCGGCCGGAAACTGCGGGCTTCAGCGGCTGCTTCGACGACAAGCTCAACAGCGGCGGTGGCAACAATGTCAACGGCAAAATATCCTGCCCGCCGGGAAAACTGTGCTGCGAGCAGGACCTCTGCAATCACGTCGACAGTCCCGCTCTGAGGGCCAGGCTCAACAAGACCCTGCAAGGTGAGACAGAGAGAGAGTTTTTCTCGTTGTTGCCGTTGAGAGAAGATAAAAAAAAGGCGCACCTTGATGTTGCTCTCGATTCTTATCTCGCGCGCGCAGTGGATACTCGTTGCGCGCACTACTACTTACATATCCCTCGAGCTCGCTCGCTAATTAAACGTATATAAACGCGAAGTGCACGGGCATATATGCGGGGCAGGCAAGGAGTAAAACACAACGCGCAAGCTCGTACACGTGCACAGTACTGCACAGCAGCGCGGATACATTTCTTTTGTGCGCAGCTACCGAGATTATGGAAGGGTATGTATACGACGATACAAGTTCGAGCACGTTCGCGATGTTTTGCCTGAAATCGCCACAGTTCGGATTACTTTTTTTTCTGGCGATGCGGTTACTGTATACATATCTATCTCGCTCGAGTGTGCGATTTTCCGCTGACGGTACTTTTTTCTTATTATCGTGCATCGATTGTCGTCGCGAGCGACACACGATATCGTACGAGAGTGTATAATTACTTTCACTCACTCCGGCCCTTTGATTTCGCGGTACACGCGCTATTATATTCTTTTATTATTGTTAAATTTAGTTCGAGTGTCACATTTTCTCCGTACATACAGATACATACAGACACGTCGCGCAATTACTCATCGCATGTATATAATAATTGTTTTTTTTCTTCGTGTTTTAGTGCTGATCGGCGAGCATCATCAGCAGAACCACTTGGGCGGCGGTGGCACCTCCGTATCGAGCACGAGCACGACCAGTCAGGCCACGGGTAGCCAGCAGCAGTCCGAAGGCTGGTTCCGGACCCTGACGATCGTCGTGCCGATCTGCGGCTTCGTCTTGCTCCTCATACTGGCCAGCCTCGCCATCAGGATGCTGCAGCCGCTGCCGACGCAGAGCGACAAGTTGCAGGGACTGCAGCCGCCGCTGCTGCCACCGACGGCGACCGTGACCACGACCCATCACTGCCATCGACACTTTCGTCAACATCTCGCGCCCAACAAGATGCCGCTCGTTTAAAAAATAAATGTTAAAAGGAAAAAAAATAACCAATCGATTCGAAGAGAGTGAAAAGCGAAGACTTTATATTGAACGTTGATCTATTTTCTTTTTTTTTTTTTTTTAATGTTTTTTATATTCGAGAGATGGAGGAGTGCGCGCGAGATACGTGGGCCAAAGACTTTTTGATAGAATTTTCTCATCTTCGGAGTGTTCGGAAAATGAGCGAGGGCATGGGCGGCACACATAAAATTCACAATAACGTTATACTTGTCTTCATGGGGGGAAGAAGTGCAACTGCGCGCCTCGGTGGAGCCGATTTTTCTGTTTTCTGACGGCGAAATTTCACCTCTTTTTTTGCTCAGTTTAAAAACAATATACTGACAAAATGTGAGAGCGTATGCAGGTTCTTCAGTCTCTAGTCACCAAATTCAAGTAAAAGACAAAAAACAGGGGGGGAAAAACAATCGCGACGATGTCGATTATTGACGCCAGTGTACATCGCACATTTGACGCCTCACGGTCGCTGGTGTTTATGTAGATAGACGTGATCAATATATGTGTATAATAATGCCTTAATTATGAATGATATGCGTGTAGGTGATAATTATAATCGTGCCGCCTTGATGATATTGACATTTTTTCGAACGCACACTTGTACAGAAACATATATGAAATATTGTTATTTTTATCGACTTATCGTTAGTTGTTGTTGACGAACGCATTGAGCGAATGATGACTGTCAAATTGCGTGTAAAAAAGGTTTTTTTTTATACATATAGAACAATGGCATTTATGGAAATTAAACTGAGGTTCGTTAAAAAAAAACAATTGTTGATCTTTCTATTTCTTGTGGTTTACGTACCAATCGAATCCATGGCAAATGTTTTTCCGTCCGATAATTTCTCTTGTATTTTTACCGATTTATTGATAACAAGAACGACGTAAATGAAGATGTAACGAACCTCAAGTTCCATACGGCTGTGAATTTTCTTTTTTTCTTGTAAAAAATGATGACTGTAATGATGATACTTCAATTCAAATTTTTAATATTTGCTTCGGTTTATCAATTGTAAAATACGTGTGATTTTTTTTGTAATCATTTTTTACATCAGTATGAGTGAAAGTAAATGAGAATAAATGAGTGTAAATGAAAGTTGTTTGTATTACTGCTTACATTATGAAATATTAATAGTATGGATTTTAATAATTTGGAGGAAAAATTATTAATTAGCTTAAGGTTTTTTTCAACTGTAAACAAATGTTATCCACTACTTTACTCGTTAAACTTGTGAATAAAGATGCAATTTTAGTAAAGATTTTGATTTTCAATCGATGATGATGAAATCGTTTGAGTTAATTATGCTCGTATTATTTTTAACTAATACTATATTTTATTCTTATATATGAAAATGAAATAACTAAACAACTTGTTTTGGTCTTTTTCTTATAAAATCTATTTGATCAAATGAATTTTGTACTTCCAACATTACAAATATTACAAGTTATTGAGAAAGAGTCCAAGAGCAGTCGAGTGAATGAAAAAATGATTTTTGCCTCGATGTTGACTGTATAGTTTTTGATCGATGCTCGTCGAATAGTATTTTTTTTACCTTACAGGCTCGAGGAAAATTATACGATTTTGTTAGCTCTCTCAAATTGAACCATTGAGAAACAAAAATACGAATGTAACTCTATATTTCTTGAAATAATGACAACTTGTCAATTGAATCACTTAAACATCGATAAATATCACACGAGAGTCTAGTGAAGAGTTGAGATCATCGCATGATGTATGTTACGATTGTCGAGCATGTACCATTTTTTAATCGTATTCCATTTAAAAAATTATGTAATATTGTGATAATACGATAATAATTTACTATAAAATAAAGTTAATTTACGTATTAACTGAGTATCGCTATTCTACATAGATTGTATAACGCGAATAATGTAAAAAAATGTCCTACTTTACGTAAAATGTCGAGTAGTTCGGCTAAATAAAAGAGATGAAAAAACAAGATAAAAATGTCAAACAATATATACAAATTTTATTCTTGACAAAATCTTGTGTTCTTTTATTTGTTATTCTTTCTCACAACTCAAGCGTTTGTAGGATCTTAATCGCTCATATTCTTCAATCAGTATAATATTAATAATCTACTTGCTGTATGTTTCCATTTTAACATGGACTATTTTTATACAATTCATTAAATTTTTAATATTAATAACTCTTGGACATGCACAAAGAGCAGCAGCACAACGCACGTCATAACGATCACACTAATAACAATATAAGGATACGAAGGGTAGTTCTACCATGTAGGTCGTTACATCGTTAAAAAAAATTACAATTTCTGTTGTTCAGTACTTGATTTTCTGTAAGTACATTGCGTCAATCACTTTTTAAAGCACCAGTTTGAAAAAAAACAAAGTCATTTTCGCTCATTCATAAAAATTCGCGAGATTACAATGATTGTTTTTAGATTTAAATCGCGTAACTACATATTTTTGCAAACCCTTCGATGATCTGACGTTTGCACTGCTTCTGCTAAATTTAATCATATTCGTTCGGACTTGCACACTAACTTGGTGTTGCAATTTTATATCTCGTTCATTGACACCCGAGTCTTAAATGTCGATTTATTATCAAAGCTGCTTTAGATCACACCAGAATATAAAAATACTGCTTAAAGTACTCGATTTGTTTTTAAAATCTAAAATAATGTTGCAAGAACGTGCAAAAGTTCAAGTGCCAAAAGTCTGCCATTCACAAATATTAAAATTCTTTAGAGGGCATCACTAATAAAAATAAAATAAAAACACATTTGACAGTGATGAATACCTTTCACGCTGTTCGTTATTGTTTTTAAAGCGCACTTCACCTTTCACATTTTCTAGCCACACTTTTCCTATTCAATAGATCATCCGCGTTCTAACAGGAATGCTGTACATGCAAATTTTACGCGCGATTTACTTTATACAGGTGTGGGTGAGTTTTTAAGATTTGTCTGAATACTTTCAAATCTATGAAAGTATTTCGCTGAAGGACTTCACATATGCTTCATGTAATTTGTTAACAAACTCCGGATCATTACGTAACAAGTAATTAAACCCTTGGAGTAATTGATTTCTTGTCAGTGGTTCAACTGGTCGCAGGAAAGACTCAGTTGTTGCTGGACTCGAAGATGCAGCAAACATACCCGGAGGTATGAGTGCTGGAGCTGTGCCACCTGAAGTCAAAGTTGAGGATTTAGGTGTAAGTGGGGCATTCACCAAATCGTCATGAGGATACTGCAATGACAAAAGTAATAATTGAATTTAATATAATTCCTGAATACTAAGGTTCTAAATTTAGTTAAAAGTTACCGTAGAATTGTGATGATAAGCTGGATCATACATTTGGCTCGGCAATGAAGTATTTTGTTTGAGATATACAGAATCATATCCTTCGCCATAATTATTAAGACTAACATTATTTCTATTTTGCATAGCATTTGAATTTATAGCATTTGGAGATTGTATCCTGAGAAAACTTGAGGTATGATTCTCATCAGATCGTCCTGATTTATCGGCAACATTAGGTGTTTTAGCTGCAGCGTACTCTGTTAATGTTAATGGTTGAGTTGGTTTATTTGATGCAGCAATATTTGCTTTCTTTTGAAGCTTGGCTATAATTGATTCTTCACAACTGTGAATATAAAAGATATAATTAATTCATGGCTCATAAATTAGTAACCTTGAGTTAAATATTTACCTTGTACTGTTTAATGACATTGAAGACGCGCCTGCTGCTGGTTGAGGCGTATTAGATCTATGCTGTTTTTCTATATTTTCTACAGTATGAGCTGCAGGATGAGACATTAATTGGGCCACTGGAGGGTTTACTTTAGCTTTAGCAAAGAAGTCCATTACACTTTTTGATGTCACATCCGGAGCCATAGCCATGGCATTCAATGCCCCAGACAATTCTCCAATTGCATTACTCATTGGTGATTTAGGATCTGCTTTTCTGTTAACTTTATCTGATGAGCCAGATTTGTTAGAATTATAATCTTCTTGAGCTTTGCTCAACATGCTAAATATGTCAACATTATTTGTTTTCTTTTGAACTGGTTTTTTACTTTTTGGTATAACTTTGTTAGAAGAGTCTGATTCTTTTGCAAGTTTGTTCAAAACAGTTGATATTCTTATGCACTCATTTTTGTCATAAAACCAAATACCATATATATGTCCTTTGGAGTTCTTGTATAATAAAAATGGCTCTTGAAGTTGTAGATCTAAGCCTGGAGTAACTGGTTCCACTTGATTTTGTGTGTTTAGTCTGTAAAAAAGAAATAAATCATTGAAACCATGTTCGAACAACACAAAACTATTTGTTTTAAACAAGAAAATTATAAAGGTATATTATAAAGTATAATTTTTAAAGAAATAAAAGAAACTCACCTATTCATGATGATAATGCTATTGTAGGGTTCTCCTATACGCGAGTACACAAACATAGCTCCCTCAATTTCGGTTTTCTCCCACTCATTGCTATCGCCGTTAAACGTGTACAGGGCGACATGTGTGGCCGTCTCGATGATGGTCTTGACGTACGGATCGACGCGTTTAAGGGCAGCAATGTTCATGCGGAAATCCGACTCGGAGGAGCCCGAGCTGGCTGGCGCACAGGCTGAGCTGTTGACAGAAGTCATGTTGTTTTTAAAGAAAACGGGGGTAGCGTAGGCTTGTCCCGACGTGGAATTGTTGATGTTGCTGTTGTTGTTACTGTTGCCGTTGTTGTTTTTGTTTCTATTTGTCTGATTGTTCAAGTTAGCAGCCGAAGCGGATGGGGTCCGTTGATTGGACGTCCGCGACAGGCCCGACGCCGCTCGGGACGACGTGTTGTTGTTTTTGTTAGCCAGCTTATCAATTTACGAAGCGCGACGACAAGGTCTCGAAATTAATCGGATCTTGGTATCGCTTACACTTATATAGTTCAACCGTTTCAGTCTCTCGACTTTACAGTACGGCGATAATTCAACGCGATGCTGCTGCTGTTGCTGCGTAGCTTCGGGCTTTGTTTGCCTCAGTGTGTTGTATTAGAACACACGAGGCACAGCGCGAACACACACACAGACTTGTATATATGAGCTTATAATATTGGCTTAGCCAATATTAACAGAGGCTGCGGACGCGCTAAATAGATGTACTGTACGAATCGTAACAGGCACGATCTTTTCCGCCGTTGCGCACTCGACGAGACTCACAGACGCACCACCGCAACAAACACTCTATCTACCACTTGTGTGTGCGAGAACTGCAGCGTCGAATATATAATTCGGTCCTCTCGATGTATTCCTCGCGCACAAGATACTTACGAGGGCGACTTTTGCGTTACGCTTCGGTCGCTGCTGTTACTTTTCGCGAGGCTGCGACGACGATCGCCATTACACCAGCAACGTATATAAATGTATATAACACACGCACACAACTGACAAAACAGCTCTCGAGCGTACACAAAGAGACCGAGGCGAACAGTCTACGATCTACAAAGAGATTCTCTTTTGCGCTCGGCGGCTCGGCGCACAACGATCATCTTCTGTCTCGTTTTGGCTTGTTGTTGGGTTCGAGCCTCGATGATATTCGCATCTGCGCGCGCATATTTGGAGCACAGCAAACTGTGCAGATCAGCATCAGGCTCGCTTTACAATGGCAAATGTCGGAGCATTAACGATGATTCGCGACTCGCGAGAAAGAGAACTGCGGACAGAGTTGCGTAGAAGCCAGAAGGAAAGACCAAGATTGTAAGTGACAGTCACGATATACCCTTTAACATAAGCTGACTGTATATTTACACAGTTCTCACTGCGGCAGGTGGCAGTGCAGTCCGGGCTTGTATGAGCGAAAATCACTTGTTTCGTTTCGAGAATTTTTGCAATAGCGATGATTCGAAACGCGCGGGAAACTCCGAATCTTGACAATGGCTATAAATAACCGTCAAACAAGTGAAGCGAGATGGGAGAAACCCTAAAAAATCTTTACGGTCTATCGAAAATTCACGGCCTACATTATAAGTTTCGTACGTATGAATCATCGCTTCATTTTCGTGCCTGCGAATTAAACTAGTAATTTACGTCCCATCGAACGTAATCACGTAACTCCGATTGAAAACATCGGTTACAGTGTGTGTATTATAAGCCAAAGTTCATACACGCGTGTGCGATTGTGTTGCATCGGGATAGGGGTGCAATGAGGAACGAAGAAAAAACTCGCCTTTTTCGAAAAGAAAAAGAAACCAGTGGCACACAACGAGCTCTGTGCTTTTCATAGGTACGTTATACTCGCTCCAGTATCGACTCGATGATAAGCTGCTTGTGCGAACAGCGCGTGTGTTGATTTGCGAAGAAAGTGCAAAAAAAGTCGTATTTTTTTATTTTCGTTTATTTAATCTGCGCGAGCTCGCTCGCGCTTATCAATTTACCAAACGGTACGAGTATGTAAATACTCGCGCGCATTGTGACATATCGCATGCATAAAAATAAAAAAAATAATAAGAGGGAAAAAATGTTAAACCTAAGGCGCGCTGTTGTAACGATCGCATTAACCGCATTCGGAGCGTCTTTCTGGTTAATCTTTTACATTAAGAGCCATTACAATTCGCATATCTCAAGAGTTTTGATTTAATTCAGAGAAACGTTATTAATTCAAATCGTTCGATGTGTAATTACAAAGCAAATGATTTTTCCTCTCTTCGCGGCTACGTTGCGATACGCGAGCGTATTTTGAGTAAAAAAACCGTTGCTAACGTACCATTATTTATCATCAATAAAAAAAAAAGGAGAGAAAAAAACATCAGTTGTGATAACACACGTGATATAATGCACGTGCTAATAAAAATTTTGTGTTCTCTCTCAACTACATAAGAATTCGCCGAGCCAGACGGTGTGCGGCTCCCTTTGGGGCAACGCAGATCTCTCTCGGCTCTTGTATACGCACGCCAAGCACGCATATTACTTATTAGTATACTTATCTTCCTTTCGCGTGATAAGATATTGAGTCTGTCGCGAGCGTCTTAAAGCAGCCAACATAATAGAAGAGTCGAGTCACACTCGTGCGATACAAGGAAAAAAGTTAAAACTACTCGAGAGATGACTTATATTTTTTTATGCACGTGGATTAATATAATAATTGCATCGATTCAACTCTTTCTCTGCTGCACCGTATGGTGGTTTATTCGCGCTCTGCATAGGTAGTAAATGTACTGTACGCGTCAATGACATTAAGTACACAGCTGATGTCCGTGTGAACAGCTGATATCTGGTTCACAATCGCGCGCACCTATACAGTGTGCGTATAAATAATCGCGCGCGTCAATGCCTCAACAATACTCTTATTAAAGACACCCACTTAACATATTGTGAGGTATGTACGTGCGCGTGGAAAAATAGCTCCGACTCTCTTCTTCCGAGCATCTGTGTCCGATCTAAATCGCAGCAGCATACCGTATGCTACCTACTGCTGTTTGATGCAGCACATATATGCAATATGCATTCGCAGGCTGCGTAGGTGTAGTACGCGCCGTCTAGCTGCTCCGTATGACTGCCGCTGCTGCTACTGCTGTTATATAGCATGTTTTATTCACCCAAACCCGCTTACGCTCGCGCGCGCGCACAATACGTACACACGCAAAGATCGGAGCAGAGCTCAACAGCAGCAGACAGTTACATTCGCGAGTCGCGCGTGTGTGTGCGCGACTATATAGCGTAAGGCTTTAGATATATATAACACACTTTGTCTGTAAGCAGGAGGCACGAGTCGCACAGCTCTCGTATTCCAGTTTTAGTCGTGCGCTGGATGCGAAAGCCGAACTATATATCAGCCAGCCGCAGCCGCAGTTATTTTTTTTTTAATACAACAAAACAAATACTAGTACACAAGACGTACGTGCGTGTGCACTTATAACCGCACTCGGGAGAGTGTCAGGCAGCGAATATATAGCCTATCGTGGTTTTTATTATTGCACTTATATATAATACAGGTACCTGTCATAGCGTATGTACTTCTACATCTGTGAGCGTGTGTGTGTGTGTGCGCCACAATATAAAAGTACGAAGCAGTGGCAGCAGAGCACTTGTGTTTATATATCGTGACAAGCTCTGCAGTTCGTTGCGCGTGAAAAATAGTCGAAGCTCTGCAATTCGACGCGAGGCGCAGAGACTAGAGCAGAAATAATAAGCCTCTTATGATCGCTTGTTCTTTTGTTGTCGTTGTTGTTGTTTTTTTCAGTTGCATTTGCATGCGTTGTGTCGTGCGTAAAGTGAACGCGTGTGGGCACACGAGGATAATTCGCGACCAGGTACGATGACACGAATCTCGCTACGTAAAGGTATGCCTCGTTACACACACGCGTGCTCGATATGCACACATTGACTGTCACGATGAAGTCGTCGAGTTGAAGCTTATAGCCCTATGATGATGCTTCGTATTGTATCGACGACGTTACATTACATTGATATATAGCCCCTGGTGCGACGACGACGACGACTACGTCAACGTCGAGTCGATGGCTGCACGCCTATTATTATAACGTATATTACGTTAACGTGTGCGACTTTGACATTGACTGGTCAGAGGCTTAGAGTGCTATAGGCAATTTAGCAAGTGTTGTGTTATTGTGCTGTGCTTCCCAAGCTGCGATCGCCCGCAGCCAGCCAGCAGCGCAAAGTTTACAAAAGTACAGTCTGTTGGCGATCGCGAGTTGTTGTACCTTTTTACGTTGCACATACTTGATACTATCTAGTAGTGTATAAGACTTGTTCTGTCGTCTGTCGCGCATTCTCTTTTACATTCTTGCGAGATACTCATTATTTTTGATTCGTGCATGTGTCAATTCTTTTCTCATGAGTTCTGCTCTATCCATGATTGTAAACATGTGCAAACAATCTATGAAGCTGATTATTTATTTCTCAATGTGACTTGTGCATGTGTTGTTGCAGATCAATGAGTTCATTTTACATGGATGGCTAGATGATGCACTGCTGGAAAAGATGTTAGTGCTCCAAGATCTAGGCTCACGTGAGTGAGTGTTGTTTTCGATTGCAACATCATTGGATAAACATTTTGCCATGAGTCTAGAAAGAAAACCTAGCAATATGGGTTCCATTGCGCTGGAAGAGTACGAGTTGATGAAGGACTCCAAATACAGAGTGTAAGTTGGATATATATAATTATCATCACTTGATGTTAGGTCACAATGACATATCAAAGTATGGCTTGATAAAATATCTAATTAATTTGATTATTTTGATGATACAGCAATTTCTTTACAAGGTTTTTATGAATGTTGAAATTTTGCTTCATATGTATAATTATAACTAAGTACAAAATTTTCTTTTATTCTAACAGTGATCTATATTTAGCAAATACGATTACCAAATAAGTGTACTGCAATCATTTCACTGTGAATTGTGTAAAAATAGTATACCAGTAAATCTGGCTGAGAAACTAAATAAGTTTAAAAAAACTTATCTTTGATATTTTCTGACTAAAGAATGGAAAAGCCAGTTTCTATGGAATATTTAAAATTTTAAGACAAATAAAACCTCTTTTTGTTCTCTTAATTACAATGTAATGATTACATTAAATTCAATTAAACTGTCTTCTAAGAACTAAGAACAATAGGTGCTATTTATGAGCAAAAAAAAAGATCAATACATATATGGAAAACATATAGCATAACATAATAGTCTTGTAAAAAATTCCTTGCCTTTGCAAATTAAATTATGTCACTAGTAATTGTTGCATGGTATTATATCACAACTATATTTTTCTTTACAGCTATGTCTCTGCAGTGGACAAGGCTCTCAAGAGTTTTGAATATACCAGCGAGTGGGCTGATTTGATATCTGCTCTTGGGAAGCTCAATAAAGTGCTCAATAGTAATATGAAATTTCCAGTTATTCCAAGAAGGATCAAGATATCAAAACGTCTAGCACAATGCATGCATCCCGCATTACCACCCGGAGTACATCTGAAAGCCCTTGAAACCTACGACATTATATTCAAATGCATGGGAACCAATAGATTGAGTCATGAACTATTCATTTACAGTGCAGGTAAATAGATAATCTCAGTAGATTAGAGAACTAACGCATGAGAATCCGATTGACGCAATTATTGCCTTCGGAATTACACTGGCTCTTGATTCATTTTATTTTTGACTTACAATTTCGTAAAATAACGATAAATTTTTCCTTTTTCAACATTCGCGTTTTTAATCGCGCAAACCAAATATAACGCGATAGCTTCTGAACCTTGCGCAAACACGAGTCTTGTGTATAGTCGACGATTTAAAACAAAGAAGACGCGTGTTTGACCGCCCGAGCGTATATAATATTTCGAACGATTTCAGCCTTATAATATTTACGTCACAATGTCGCGCGCGTGCTAAAACTCAACGCGACGAACAAAAGTGAAAAGGCAGTAGTCTTTTATTGCTTTTTTTCCGCTATGCAAGCACAGCAAGACGACGTCGACGACAACGACTTCCGACGACTTATATACTTGTAGGCGCGCGCGCGCTCGATCGTCAATCGATGAAAAGCACACCTACATAATGAACAAAGCACGCCTCGCCACGCGCACACTATAATCAAGACTTATTAATCATATATAATATTCGAACAAAAAAAAGGTCTATTTCCGCTACTGGGCAATGCGGCGATGAACGTGCGGCCGCTGCTGCTCACCGTGTACGAGACGCACTTCGTGCCGCTGGGCGAGCGACTGAGGCCGGCCTTGAGCGGATTTTTGAGCGGCGTCCTGCCCGGCCTCGAGGAGGGCTCCGACTTCTTCGACCGGACGAATCTGCTGCTGGAGAAGGTGTGCGAGGGCGTCGGTCCCGAGCACTTTTACGCCTGCCTCTGGGACTGTCTGTCGTCGAACGCGGGCATCCGGCTGCCGGCCATATCCTTCGCGCTGTCGCACTTCAATAAGAAGCTCTCGATGGAAGATCAGCTCTACATCATGGGCACCAATGTCAACACTATGGTACAGCTCTCGCTCAAATATTAATTAATATAATATAGTAACGACAACTGGCTGCACTTGAGCCGTCCTTTTGTAGCATAGATTTCGATCGTAAAATAATGCATACTAATAAACGCTCGCCCATTTTCATCACGTTCGAATCGTAAAAGCCTGCTCGTTAACGACTACTCGACAGCTAATTTTAAGCAGCTGATATACTTATATTTTTGCAATGCTGCCGAAGTTTGTACGTAGTATGGTATATAGTACGCACGCAGTGCGATAAAGCTGCGCGCGATACACCTTATGTATGTCGATGTCCGAGCAATAAAAAATTGAATAAGCGCGCGCGCACACGCGTTCGTCGCCTAGATAAGACTTCACCTAAAGCTGATTCACGTCTGTATCTGCATGAAAGCGCAGGAAATAAATTTGCGATTCTATTTCACTTGTGTATTATTACATTTTAAGCGTGACGTAATGCTGCTCCGCGCTAGTGTCGCTGTATTTATGCACGCGCCAAATCGATGATTTCTTTTACAGAGATAATAAGATTCTCAAGTTACAGATTCGAAAGTTTATAGTAAAAAAAAAACGCTAGGTTTTTTTTTACCCGTGATCTCATCCATGTTATTCTTAGAGTGCCCATAACATTTTCTGTTTACACGCGCGATAAGTCATATTGTGTACCGATGTACGAGCGTCCAACCTCGTATCAGCTGACTGAAAAAAAATCGATCAACTGTTTTTTTTTTTGCGAAGGTCGCGGCCCTATGCGCCGGAGTTCGAGATTCCACGGTGCTGGTGCAGCGCAGCGCACTGGACCTCATGCTCGTCGGCTTTCCCATGCACAACAGTCAATTGTCGCGCAACGAGATGGTCGTCCTGCTCACGGCCGCGCTCGCCACGATATTGCGTCGCGACATGAGTTTGAACAGGTAAGCAGAGGAGGAAAAAAAAAAGAAGAAGTCATTCTTTAAAATTCATAGTTGTTTGCTTTGACGCGAGCCAAGGTACGATCGTGTTTATGTAATTTTTTTTTATTTTTATCATTTAGGCGACTGTTTGCATGGTTATTGGGAACAGAAGTCAGCACGTCGATATTGAAGAATAAGGCGGACCTCGTGGCGACCGAGACGGCCGCGGATTACTTCGAGGTGTACTCCAAGGATATGCTGATCGAGGCCATCAAGTCGACGCTGAGAAACGTTTGCCTAGATAATCCACAGGATCTCAAGCCCTACAGGATATTGATGTCGCTGCTGGATAAGCCCGACATTGGCCCTGTAATTCTCGATGACATACTTTACGAAGTTTACAGGTACGTACGCACTCGTAAAAAAAGAACGCTTCGCTCGAGTTGTAATTGCATTTACAAGTTTCGTAAACGCTAATCGACTATCGCGTTCGGACGCGTTCGTTCCTGCCTCGATGGGATTCGTCTTTATCTCGTATCGGGCGTGCGCGCGAAAAACTGGAAGATGATGAGGTAAGAAGTAAATAATGCAAGGCGAAGAAGCGATCGCCGAGAATCACCTGAATGACGTCATGCTTTGCTCGCGAGCGATGTACATATCAATCGGTGCACACAGAGGCGTGTCCGGCAGCCTTTGAAGTTCCGTCACGCAAATCGTTTTTTACCGCAATAGAAAACACGCCCACGCGCCTACACAAATCAAAAAAATATTTTTCCATGTCTTTTCACAGAACGTTTTACAACGCCTGCACGACGCCGACCAAACAAACGCCCGACGTCGTCAAGTCGGTCAATTTGCTGTTCTCTACCCTGGAGCCGCAATACGTATGGGTCCATTGCGATTATTTGTTCGAGAAGGCGTGCGATCGGGAGCCAGGACGTCGCTACAGACTCAGCAACGTGAGCCACCATAACAAGAAAGGCAAAAATGGAAGCGTCGGCAGCTCGAGCAATTCGCTCGTCAAAGCCGTTGGCAGCGGATTCCCTGAACTCTCCGAGGTTTGCGCTCTGACGGAATTCTTGCTCGAGAACGTATCGCTCGACTCTTCCGTACACACGTCATCACATCATCTACCGAGGTGAGTCTTCTCGATCGACTTTACGATCTACGTATTTTAAGCTGCAAGTGAGTCTCTCACTCTCGTATCGAGCAAGATAAACTCGATTCGATGCGACAATAAAAATTAATCGGTGCTAAATTATTATTAAGCTATGCATATCGCAGATCGATGATAAATTCACGTAAATTCTTGTAAATTGTTGAAATTTTGAAACGTCTAAATAAAAACTTCGTTTCGTTGATTTCTAGCATAGATTAATATTATCAATCGTAACAAAGGCTTTATTTTTAAAACAAAACCTTATCATCTGAAAGCCATCGAGAAAATTGCACTAGCTTTTAAAAACTTTTTTCGATCAACTTTGCGCAATATTTACGATTGTGTCATCTAAAATTTTGCAGCCTTTTTCACGGCATAATCGATAAATTATCAGACCGCATTGAGCAGCTTAGTCCAACGGAGATAACGAGCAGTCTCAAGCTGTGCGGCAAAATCCTCTCGAGGGTCCAACCGGCGGTCGGGACGGGCAATAACAACAACGAAAAAAGCTCGAACGCCGACGTCGCCGAGCTTGAGAGCGTCAACAACAGCAGTTACACCACCAACAACAGAATTGATGCGTCGATCAACGGCCACAGTAGCGAACGCGAGTCCTCGTCGATCGATAATGCCCTGGCCGCCGTGCCATTGGAAAAGAGCCAATCGGACAGCAGGCTCGATAAGCAAGTTGCCAACGAGTCGTTAAACAGCTCCTTCTTGGATCGTAGTCCCAGGTGAGCTATTGAACTTGACACATTTTCCTTCCACATGTTTGCGTTCGTGTGTAGGTATATACACGAGGTGCTATATGACAAACAAATGATGATTCATCGAGGAAGAGAAGCGTAACCCACTGCAGCGGGGTATAATACAATATGACATTGATTTTCTGTGCACGCGAGATGATGAGCCTTGAACGTGAAATTAAAGCTCGCGTACTTACCTTGGGGCTGAAAAAAATCAAATGACTTGCCGACTTTGATACACGTTTCATCCTCGTTTTTTTTCTGTGCGAATAAAACATAACTGCGATGTACAGCTCGTAACTCATCATAAATCAAATATTTATTGACGCGACGATCGATAGCTTGCCGCGCCGTAAATTGAATTACAAAAGCGAATTCGCCATGAGATCAATTTACTCGTTTTTTTATCAAACAATGTTTTCGATTTCGCAGCCCTCGTCGTCGAGCGAATTCGAGCGGCGCTGGCAAGAAAATGGAAAAGAGGAACAAGAGGAAGTCGAGCAGAAGCGCGTCAAAATTGAACGAATCTTTCACGATCTCGTCCGATGGCAGACGCATCAGCGTCGTCGTCAGCGACGAGGCAAGATCGACCCTCAGCCGTAACAAGAGCATGGACGATTTGAAAACCATCGAGAGCCTTGGCTCGGCCAACTCTCTACTGTCTCGAGCACCGCCGCCGGCTCACGCGCAACACTCGATACTGGAAAAGTGCTTGCGGCTCTACGAGCTGTTCTACGTGAAACTAGTCGAAAAGAGAATACTCGATAAGGAAAGATCCGTGTCGGATCTGTTCGAGAGTCTGCGTGTGACCTCGAACAGAGAGAGCTTCGAGGAACGGACCAGGTACTTGGAAAGATTGCTGAGGTCCAAGTTAGATTTGGGAGATTCGGGATTCATAAGTCAAGAGTCGCAGTCGCCCGAAGAAAGACAACTCGGTTAGTATGCCTATGATATATCTTTAAGTTACAAAGTTCTTACCACTGCGTTTTTTACGTCTCAACAGATATCTTGCACTTGTACATCGAATCTGTGGATCAATCTGATTGGGAAGAAGTCTTGAAAGTCGCATCAGCTCTCTTCGTCGAGCTCTCGACGTTTCCCACGTATTTTTTACCTGGCAACGGTTTACCGGTCGAAGATCCTTACGACGAGGAGCCTCGTGGCGGCAAAACTTCTCTACCGCAATGGCTGAAGGTGCTAGTGGTCTGTAGCTGTTGGCTTGGCAGACAGCCTTCCCTTCAACTCACGAGCATCGCTACTCTGCTCGATCTCGTCGCTCTGTCGAAGGCTCACAGCGATTCGGCTAGTCAAGCGCACGGGGAAGGCGTCACTACCGTCGTCATTGTGCCTCTTGTGAAAAAATGGCATTTCTCGTACCTGAAGGATTACACGAACGTTTTTCAAATATTGGCACACTCGCTCTGGCATCATTTGGGCGAATTGCCCGCTCACAAATATCGAATCCGTTGTGTGGAGTTACTGCACGAACTGCATCATACGCTGCAAGATTCCTGCGACGCCGTTGAGGATGTCATCGGTTCGGCCTTCATGACAGAAAACTTGGAGAAAAGACTCGAAGCGCTCAATCGGTTTGCTACCCTCTGGCATTTAGGACGAGAAATAGAGGCAAATCCTAGATTAAGAGGAAACTTACGAGGGTTTGATAAGTAAGTACTGAGTTAAATTTTGAAAGTTGGCGTAACGATACTCTATTTTTCATTTGTCACGTGATTACTTTTCAGGTCTCTGTTGAAGCTTTTGGATAATTTGCAACTCCCAGACAACCCACCGTTGAAGTTACAGTCACAATCGTGGCTGCTACACTGCCTTGTGCGTAACGACATATCGCGAGTTTTAAATCCAGTGCTAACAATGCTTCTCGATCCCTCAACCGGTCGTTTGAGCGTGCTCCACGTCAGCATTCAACATAGCAATATTGTGCTGAGCCGAAGTGATCCTAACGTCTCGCTGGATCGTACAGAACAGGTTCAGGAGGATACCGATGGGGCCGCCAATATCTACGCGATAAGTTCAGAGGATGGTAACGTGATTTATCATGTCAGTAATAGTCAGCAGGACAGGCCGGAAGAAAAGAGATGGCGAAGAGGGGGCCGAAAGAAGAAACCAATCATAAATCCTGTGAGGGTGAAGCGTATTTTCGCCGTTACAACTTTAATGAGCGATAATAAGGGAAATCAGTACGTGACCGAACGTAATCAAATGATGAGAGAATTGGAAGTACCTCCAGTGATTTCGGGAAATCGACAAATGTCTGTTTTCGTCAACCCACTCTCGTTCAACGGTGGAAATGATCATTCGGGCGAATCGGCCGAGGAAGAAATGACACCGGTGAAAAAAGCCTTTCAGAGCATGAACGCCGCAGCTGCGGAAGTGCTGCGTAGTGCCAAAAGGTTCAAGAAACCTCAGTTCAACAAAGGCTCTACGGGTAGTTTAGACGAAAGTTTGTTTGAGCCATCTGAATCCACTTCGGCAAATAGCAGTACGGTTAAGGCAAACACGACGAGTATGATCGAGAAAAAAGTCAATGGCGACGTTAGCTCGGCGTCTCTGGACTCCCTTACGAACAGTTTGGTCTCGAATAGTCCAGAAATTCTTGCGAATAACAAAACGAATCAACAGCAATCCAGAGGAAAAAAAGAGCAACAACTCACGATGGGCAATAGTTCGCGAGAAATAGCCGGTACGCTGATAAAAGGAAAATACCAAGTGATGAACAACGAATTCGCCCAAGGAAGCTATGACCCGAACGATTCAGTCAACAGTTTCGAGACGGTCAATGAAATACCTAGCTGGACCATGGGCGACGAAGAGATCGACCTTGAAACGAGCACCGCCGCTGAGGACTTTTTCAGCAACGCGGGCAGTGTCAGCATTGTCGAGGAAGTACTCAACGACGTAGTCGACAAGGTCGTCGAGATGTGCGAGCCGAGCGACGATCAAAAACAGGTAAATTTTTGCGTGTTTTTCTCGCTGGATGTGTACTAAATTGACGAGCGAACATATTTTTATAACTATATCGGCGCGTCGTTAATTAGCCGCTCATTAGTTAAATTAGACGGCAAGCGAGCACGGTCGCGCGGCAGGCGTGCCTTGTTTACGTAATCCTTTGCGTGCAGCATAATTATATTTCGTGAGAAGGTTAAATGCTCCGCATTCACATCCGATCGCGATAATCAAAACTGTTTTTTCTCTATTCTTTCAGAGCAACGATGCCGTGGACTCGAGCAACAGCTCGAAACTCAACAATAACAATAATAGCAGCAACAACGTCAGCGGCGTGGGCGTTCACAATCTTCACTCGCACATGCTGCTTTACTGCGGGGTTTATGATTCCAAGCGCACGCTTTATGCTCTGCGAGTACTTCGTAACCAACTGGTAACTAATTCCAGAATTTTTCTATGCGCCGCTGCGACCACTGGTATCTCCAGCAATCCTCGCAGCTCCGACCTGATTACGCTCCTTGCCAGGCACCGAAAGAGCGTTTTTGGCAGAAACTTTCATGGAAATATGGCCAATTGTGAATTTATGAATTCCTACCGCAGCAGCATGTATCTCGAAGTGCTCATAAGCGTGTGTCTATATTATGCTCGTAGTTATTATCCAAATTTAGGTCAAATTAAACTTACCCAAGAGGAAATATCTGGCAACAGACAGGTACATTGCTAAATTTTGTCCTGCAAAAGTAAACGTTATAATATTTATTTTAATCGACATTGGTATCTTGCTATTTTAGGCTCAATTAGCAAGTACAGAATTATTGACACTCATAATTACCGAACTTATACCAATAGTCCGTGACTCTGGCAAGAGCTTTAGCTGTTACATTGTTGATTTACTGGCTAAATGCAAGGTGCAAAAAGTCGCTCTTCACTGCCTCGTATCGAGTGTTTTAGCCATGAAAAATTCCCAAAAAGATAGCGACGAAGTTTTCACGTTTACTGAAGAAATCGTCCAGTTCAACGATCCTGTGGTGGAAAACGATACGGCTAAGTGTCGATATCGAGCTAGTGACCACACTGAAGCCTTCCAAATACAATTGTTAAGGTAAGTTCAATTTGATTTTCGTAAATAAATAAGTCAGGCTAATTGGGCAAAACATTTATTTATATTCATCAAAAAACATCACGGTCACTTTCGACTTCAGAGGACATAGCTGTTTGATTAATAATTTTTGTCTTTTTTTCTTGGATAAATACTTTTTAGCTATTTAAATTATTAACGAGATCGTTAAATTTTTATTAATGAAAAATATAAGAATTATTATATAGCATAAAAATATTTGTAAATATAGCGGAATTGTAAGAATATTTTGTTTTTTTAAACGTTGTACTGTTCTTATTTTGCAGATTGCTTTTGGCACTGATAATGCTGGAACATCAATGCAGTCTACAGAAAGGCGACGAGCCCGCGCCGACGGCCAGTACTGGTCAGCAACCTGTCAGTCCTTCCGTCACGTCGGCTTCGATGCCTAGTTTGACTGGTCAGAATTTAAAATACGTGCCTGGTGCACCGATACCCCAGCAACCCATGTTCATCACTAGCATACTTAGTGCCTTGAAACTCGTGAGTAACATCTCTAAATAACGTTTGAAAATTTTTATAAAAAATACCAAATCAATCTTTTTCTGTTTTACGCCTCACTCGCGCAGGAGCACATGAGACACATACATCAGTACTGGATGACGCTTGTCACATCGAGTTTACCGTTTATGGCCGCATCTCTTACGACCATTGTCACCTCGACGATGCACCAGCTATGCTGCAACATTGAGCAGCTAGCCTCGTACTACGTCGATGCCGATAGCATACCATCCGGTCGCAAGAAAGAGGACATCGCCTCGGTTGAGTGCTGTCTGTCTGCCGATTACGCAGTCACCCACCTCGAAGCGCTGACTTTCCTGCTACACTACTGCTTGCTCGACAGCTCGCAGCAGGTGGTACTGTCCTACAATCAGCCGAATAATGCGTTACAGACGGGATTGCCTGTTGCAAATCCAGGCCAGATATTCAACAATCTCATACATGCCTTCATGCCGACGCCCTTCTCTGCTGTATGTGGCTATCTTTAATTGTTTATTTTTCTATTTCATGATATTTCATATAATTTTATTCAAAGTTAACATTTTTTTGATAAATAGGAAATAACGGGTCTCAAGGACAAAAATATGTCGAATGAGCAACTTCTTAACGCGAGAAAAACTGCTCTTAGTCATTTGCCGAGAATTATTGCCTCCTTATCAGCTCTTTGGCAAGCAGTCGCCGTGACTAAGGATAAGTAAGTTAACGAAACTCTTTTCTCATCATGATGTGCATTTGCGATAACGATTGACCGTTTTGTTTGTTTTTGATTGCGTTACCTAGTGAGCAAGTGACATGCGTCATTGGTAGTCCTAGAGTAGTTAAGCACCAACTATTGGAACTTTTGTCGCCTATATCGTTTCATCATGGCGTGAATTTCCTAGCAGCAGTCGCTGTAGCTTGGCACGAAAGGCGGCAACCGTCCAACAACATCAAAAAGGTAAATATAACGCTCTTTGAGTTGACGACGAAAATGAAATTTATGATTTGATAACATTGAATAAAAATTTGCAGGTATTGCCTGAAGCTTGTCCAAATCAGCAGGTGCTCGTTCAATTAGTCAGTGCTATTAGGGTAATGCCAATCGACACACTAGTTCAAACGGTGCATCAAGTTATAAAGCAACCTCCACCAGTGACAGGAGTGAAGCAAGATTTTTCCCTCGAAGTTTCGGTGCTAGAATTATTGTACTTTTATATGCAAAATAACACTGCTCAAACTCTTGTCGAGTCGTGGGCGTCGTTACTTGGACTGCTTAAGGATGGACTCTCAGTCACGGCTCCTGCTCAGTTCCTGTTGCTCGCCATTCTCAATGAATACGTGCAAAAGTGTCCACCAATGCAAGAGAAAAAAGACATACGAGATTTACAAGATATCACAGCCAAGTTGGTTGAGTCGTGCTCGCAAATTGCGGGAGCATGCTTGGAACAGACAACCTGGCTACGTCGCAATTTGGCTGTTCGTGAGGACGTGCTTGATGTTTCGGAAAGTTCAAGCGACGGAAGGGAAAGTAAGCCGGTGATGCCGGGAACACCACCGAATTCAGCTTACAGCGTGCAGGCTCAAGGTATTCTTGCCGAAATTCTTGCCCCACTGCTTGACGTAAGCTACGGTTCTCAAGAAAAAGAACGCGTCGCTACCTTACTAACTAATCTTATGGGAAACGTCACTCCGTATCTGAGAAATCATACGTAGGTTCAATTTGATGATCAGCGATCGATGAAATTATGATAACATCACTGATGAAATGTTTTTTTTTCAGAACGAAAAATATCGCTTCGTTCACTGCCTGCTCTCAGTTGCTAAGCTCGCTCTCTAGTTATCCGTATACTCGAAAAGCCTGGCGCAAAGACGTGCTTGACTTACTCCTTGATCCAGCCTTTTTCCAAATGATGCCAGCTTGTTTACCTTACTGGAGAACTATTATCGATAATTTAATGACACATGACACTACAACCTTCCGAGATTTATTGAGTACGTTAACATATAAAATTAAATTTCAATTATAAAATTCAGATAAGAGGCATAAACTAATAAATTATTTATTTTGTAGCCAAAGTATCGGTGGCTCAAAGCAGCACCATCAGCATTTTCTCATCCAAAGAGCAAGAGTACGAACAGAGAGCTCAACTATTGAAAAGATTGGCCTTTGTTATTCTTTGCAGTGATATGGACCAATACCATAAATATATGCCAGAGATTCAAGGTAATGGTTTTATTAGATAATGGGACATAATAAATTTCTCTGTCCCTTTGACGTTCTCTTTTCAAGCATGCCTTGTGTAATTTAAAGTTCTGCTTGATGTGGTATATAATTATGATTGCTAATCAGAGTATAAATAGGCACCTCGTCCATCCAAACGAATGAGTCATGTGAATGTTTTTCATTCATCTGGCAGACTCGTAAAGTCAATTGGACCCTAAAAATTTTAATAATTTAACGACTGCGTTAAAGATAGAAATGTAAGATTGAATGATGTCATTTTTTTATCAACAGAACGATTAGCGGACAGCCTCCGATTACCTCAAGTCATCCCCTCGATACAAGCTCAAGTGTTCCTCTGCTTCCGGGTGCTATTGCTGCGCGTTTCGCCGCAGCATGCAACTTCGCTTTGGCCCGTGATCGTCAGTGAATTGGTACAAGTGTTTTTACATATAGAGCAAGAATTGAGTACTGACACTGAAGAATTTGGGTAAGACAACGATTACTTTCATACTATAAATATATAGCTGTATAATATTTAACCTTTGCTTACTAAAAGCTTTGCTATTCACAAAAACTAAATATATCTAACTATTAATGTTACATTTTATCGATTTTCTACTAAATTATTAATTGTGCACAATAATAAATGTGCTTTTTTGTATAAAAAAGGTGAAACGTCTCTAACAGCAATGCTTTTTTTAAATTACTTAAATTAAATGGCACTTTTTCATTGTTAATTTGAAAAAAATTCTATATCGTTAGAATATAGACATATATCCAAATCTTATTTCAACTAACAAAACTCTTCATAACATTGAATCCTTAATTATGTGATGTTATTTTTTCGCTCCCTGTTTGGCCGCTACGAATTATCGCTGGCGATTATTCATCACGCCGACATGATTTGTTTTGATTGGTGTTGGGTCATGGCAGCCGTCAGAACAGGTAAACGTCATCTTCATCCAACTGCTTTACATTTTTTTTACTTTGGGGTTTTTTTTCATACTTTTGATATTGTCAAATTCATATGTCTTGTATAAGTTTCTTATTTGTTTACATGCTACTTAGCTAGCAGAGCTGTAAAACTTCATTCGATGAAAATACTAATTTCACTTTTCCTTGCATTACGATCAAATTCATCAGTTCTCACATAAAATTACTATCGGCGTTGGATTCGTCGTGGGCAGTAAATGCCAGCAACGGGCTGCAGGCTTCCGGTCACCCGCACTGGTTGCAACTTCAACTCGCAGCTGCCAAACTACTCGATCTTGCGTTACTGCTGCCAGCGCATCGTTTGCCCCAATTCCAAATGTAAGTTTTCTCCAAATTATTGATCTGTAAATGTATTTGTTAAAAAAAAATTTCAAATTGAATTTCCCCGTTGACAAAATAGGTATCGCTGGGCTTTTGTCGGCGATAATGGATCGGACAATGGTGATAATGACGAAAGCACGGACTACGTGCCGCATATAACCAGGATAGCTCGACTCATGGATTATAAAGTGAGTATATAGAAGTGATTGACTTAAACTTAAGCGCATCAGTTTATTATTCATTATTTACTATCAATCAATGTTATAAAATGTGTTATATAAAAAAACATATCAAAAACTAAAGCCGGTAATGAGATTTCCAAGACGCGAATGAAGTGGTCGCAATCGATCGTTAACGCATGCAAATCTGAAAAGAGAAGGCAACGGTGTCTTCGAAATCGGCTCTCATCGGTATATCAAGTAATCGTCGTCGGGCTGGCACTGCTCGGGCGTGACGCATCTCCTTGCCTTCTCGTCGTAGACGTAGTCCTCCTTGCACTCGCAGCCCGGGGCGCAGGGCGTGTAGCAGTCGACGACGCTCGGCTGGCTGCACGTGAACTGGCACAGGCAGTGCGTCCAGACCGATCGATCGTCGCAGCGCTGGCGCTGATACTTGCGCGCGTACTCGCCATTGCTGTACTCCCCGGCGAGTTCCTCGTAATCGTAGCCCGGTATGCGGTGCTTGGTGTATCGATAAATACGATCCGCTGGCGGTTGTTTTTCAGCCTGAAACGTTTCATCGTCATTAAACCTGTTTTTACGGCGCTATCGTTCATTCGCTTCCATATATTGTTCACTCGACGATAAGCAAAAAATCGTTGCAGCAGATTCATTAAATTTGCTTACTGTTTCGACGAACTCGCTCAGAGTGATCGTCAAGGGCTGGCCGTCGCGCAATATTACAGGCACTCTACTATCGGCAGGATTAATAATTCTATCTCTATCATTGTTAGTCGCTACGTCATGCCTGTTGCGTTGATGTTGGTGTTTAGCTACCTCCTCGCTTTCGATGTAAAAGTCGCTCTCGCGAGGCGGTTGATCGGCTGCCATCTGATGCTCCGGCAGATCCTTGTAAAACTCGAAATCGCTGTAATCCGTGTCGTCGATGTAGCCTGCGTCGCGTGCCCATGAAAAGTCAACATGTGCATTCAAATTAAACTCGTGCATTAGTGTTGGAGGTGTGAGTGAGCATGTAGCGTGTCGAATATATTTTATCCAACTCGTCGTATATTAAGCTCAGTCTCTTCATGCTTATAGACTAATCGTTGCAACAAGTTATAGTTAGCTCGCGTGCGAGTGTATAAATTGTTTCGATTTTAACAAATGAATCACGCACCACCTGTTGCGCCGTTAGTCCGCTCAGTGCGTGAAAACTCGAGCTTCTTTCAAATGTCATTTTTTATCGATTTGAAATTATCAATTATTTAATAAACTACGTGCGCTTGCACATTTCTAGTGCCAATGAAAAATTTTACAAGAAAAACAAACTCGAAAGTGATTCGCAATCATTTTTTATTATTTCTGCAGTTTGCAAGAAAAATTGCGAACGAATTTCGCGCCAGAAAAAGCTGTCGCAAGCAGTATTCGCGAATAGAATTAGTTATTTCCTTCGCGTTAGAACCTTTTGACGCAGGCAAGAAATTTCGTCGCGAATACTTACGCACGGCCGACACGGAGCTCAATTGTAGAAGCAAGAAAATACAGTAGCAGCACACCACCTTGAACGTCGTGCCATCCATTATGCCGGTCAGCGGAATACTAATCGCGCGTCGCACTCACTCTCTCGCGCCTGTTCTGTGCTTACTGATGGATACTTGAAAGCTTCAGCCGTAATATATAATGTTGTATTATACACTTGCTTGGACGCGCGCACACAGACACAGACACGGACACACGTAAGAATAAACACTCGGAGTTGCTGTGCACCAAGTTGATTCAATTGTCCTCTCGGGCTCATTAAAGACTGTTTAATGATTTGTTCGCTCGTTATTGCGCGTAGCATTAAAAGCTCGCGTACCTATGTCCAACTTTGGCTCGATAACATCGTTCCTTCTTTTCCCGTTGATTTTGCTGACTTTTTTGAAGCGTTTTAAACGTTACAGTACATTGTAATTCGGAATGATGTTAACTACTGACTATTCGCACACCTGAAGTTATAAATAAAGATTCTCTCGTTCGCTCTCTCTGTTTCACGTGCGTTTTGACTGGAGTTTGGCCAAGTCGCGGCTACGTTTCTCCCGCCTACTCTGAAAACTACTCTACGGTTGATTTTTCGATATGAGCATACAAAATCTTGAGGAACGAACGTCAAAATAAGAATGATTTTACGTAAACTAATGCGAGTATTTTCATTTTCAGTTCAAAGAGACAGAATCGCCTTCGCAATTGGCGCCTGGTGAGCTGCTTCTCACCTCCTCGAACATACGATCGCTGCAGGATCTGCAGCACTTCTTCACGGCGCTGAGTCGTCGACCCGAGGAATCGCAAGCTCATCTTAACGTCGCTCATCTCGAGGCCGTGATCGAGCAGGACTTTTTAGAAAAATTACCCAGTGTGCCGGCCAGATAGTGGGAGCGTTCGAGCGTTACATCCTCGCTCATGGCCTTCGTTTGAACGGAACAGAAAAGAAAGCAAATTTGTAATGACTGATGTCTGATGACAAATATTTAATGACAGATGTGCAAATGGACCTGAACTGCAGAAGATGCGACTGTAAATACGTGTGTTATTGCCGTTAATGCGCAGTACCAGTTATATTGCGTAGAAACCCGACATAACGCTGTAGAATTGTGTTGAAAATTAGAGAAATTATTTGTATATAGCTGTAAAGTAGATTGTACTCTATCTCTCTTACCTGAATTCAAGTCAATGCGTGAGGATAAATGAAGTCAATGTACATAGATTAATGTGATAACAAAGATGTTTAGTATTTTAGATGACTTTGCAAGTGTTGATTGACAAATTGTGCTATTTTTCGACTGAGTATATGTTATCGAGTAAAGAATTACACGTTTGTGCTTAAAAGAGGTTTAATATTAGCTCTAGTTAAAGAAAGAAAATTTATCGACATTTCGAATTCGAAAGCATTTATGTTTACTATTACTCCTGACATTAACGGCAATAGAGCAAGAAGCATATATATTACTGTAAGGTAAATTATTTGTAATCGTACGAAGACAAACATCCAATGGAATGAAAGTAAGGACAGTACGTACGGAGCTAAGTAATGAAAAAAATGAAATATGTTGGAAAATTAAACTTGTGAGTTAGAATTTTTGCCGAAAAAAATTTAGTGTATTGTTTATAGTTATTTTAGTATATCATGAAAACATATTTTTCATTAATGTTATTTTATTAAATTTATATTTGTTTTTATTTAGAATCAAGAAAATAACGTGATACTATAATAGTGTTACTAGAATTAAATATAAAATCACATAATATTATCTGTTAAATTATCTTACATAAAAACCTAAAGCATGTAATAAATCCGTATTGTGATTTATTTAAAATTAAAAAAAAAATAATAGGATTTTCGTTATGTATTTTTTCATTAAAAATGTTTTATTAAAATCCCATCAGCTAGTCATCAGTTTTGAATTCAGCTTTGTTTATGTTATGAAAGTGGACTTGCTTGAAATGTTTTAAATTAGTATTCAAACGAGAAAAAAATGAATACTATGCACAAAATGAAAACACTTGCTTTTATATTAATTTTTGGCAATGGACAAAATATTTATATGTGACCGGTTCATAAAGGAACTATAATCTTTGCTTGATGTATGCATTTATGTATATGTGTGAGTATGTACATATAGAAAAAAACATGAATTGGTTATCGGAGACTGACGAGTAAGTGAAAAATGTAATTCTATGCGTATTGTTCATATATATTACAAAAATGAATAGAACATGCTGAATACTAATACTTTTTTTTCCAAAATTGACTCGAAGTGCAACTATTAGGCATTGTCCCCGTACAAGTTTTACCGCAAGGGGGCAGGCGTGTGTTAAAAGACGCTGTTTATTTAGTATATCTATATATTCCTACACAAATATATATAGATATACTAAATACACAGCGTCTTTTAACACACGCCTGCCCCCTGGCGGTAAAACTTGTACGGGGACAATGCCTAATAAAACTAAATTATGAACTTGATTTTCAATAACGTGTATTAATACATTTTTTTATAATGTACTGATTTTTTACTTGTATGATACAAATTTATTAACAATTATGGTTTGACTGTACAGACACACCTACAAACACGTTTTGATTTTCATTATCTTATTCATTACGATGTCAATTAAACGAGAACTATATTTGGTTTGACTGTATGGATTATTATTATGTATCATAATAGTTCTTCAGTTGTATTCGTTGATTTGATATTTTAGAGTTAAAAGTGTGTTTTAATGTACCCTTACTAGTTTCTTAGTAGATACTTACGTTTGGATAGAAATTTTAAAGTGTATTTGTTGATTAATGATAAATGATATGATAAATGATATGATGAAAAAGGTTTTCTTTTAATTGAGTTTAATCGAAAAATCAGAAGTGCCCAGAATTATATAATTGTAGTAATATTTTAACCTAGCTTTCATTTAATAGGAAATATATCGTTTGAAAATTTATTTAATCTTTATTAATTAAGATTGTATCAATCGTCTCCTCATTCGGTTGTGAATAAGTATGAAAGTGCAAAAACGCCTGCATAAAGATTATTATATACCATTAGTCAAATAATGGTAAAAAAATCATCGATTCGTCACGTATAATACATGGCTCAATGCAAAAAAGATAAAATATAGACTTAGTCATAATTTCATAAATTTTGTCTTTAATTTTGGCAAGTTTGCATGGTAAAATTATTATTCAGCTTTAATGCAAAATACCACATTATAAGCTTGCCATTCAACAACTATCAGATTTTAAAGATTGAGATAAAATTATGAATGCAAATATACATTTAATCATGTACCTTCAAATTATATAAAAAATGGTTTATTTTAATTCTGGTAAATCTTGCATCGTTTATATAAAAATCATTAATATCTAATGGTATTTAATAATGCATTTTTTTAAATCAAAAACCATCGGGGCTTAAATTATTAACTATTTTTTTACTCACGATACAACACTAAGAATAAAGTCCCTGGTTTGATCATCACTTTTATAATTTGTGACATATTATCTAATAAAAAGTTAAATGCAGTAACAATTAATACCATAATTATAAATAGGTCTTTTTATTATCATTTTCCATATATTTTGAGAAATATTTAGTACGCTTAGTTGTATCACTTTTATTTTATTTTTTTTCATTAATGATTGAAAAACATAACGAGCCGTTTAGATTATTATTAATCATTTGTATTGGGGAAAAAACGAAAACAATATTTTTTTCACGTGATTATTAATGAAGATTTTTATGAATAAGTACAATTGCAATTTTAGAAATCATTCAGTAAATATTATTTTACTTTATTTGCACTTTTAATTTCCAATGATTATTTTAATTAACAAAATGGACGTAACACGTTTTATTACAAAAAAAATTTATCAACTCAATTCTCTTTAATATCTTAGGAACATTTGCACCCAGCCTTTTATGTGCTAACAGATCATTATAATAAACCTAAATTGTAATGAAAAACAATTGTAACTTTTTGCTGGGACAATAAGAAAAATTAATGTACAGTAATAAGAAGATTTGTAAAAAAAGTCAACATCCATACACTAGCCTTCTCTTAGCCCAATATATAATATAAACTTATTAACTATTGCACTTTTAATTTTAATTATCGTGCAGCATTCTTAGTCTTTTTTTTTCGAAGATCAAGAGCTGCACCTTCATTTGGATGACTACCCAAAAATTTACTTCTAGGTTTATGACACGTATGCTGCTCCAATTTGCGTTTTGATATAAATGTATCATTACATACAAAACATATATGATTTTTTTGACGCTGATGATAGTTCATGTGGTTTTCATAACACCGTTGTTGTGAAAAATCTTTGCCACACAATTTACACTCATAGTTTATTTTATGAAAACTATGCTTTTCGTGCACATGTTTCATTAATGATCCTTCATCTGGAAATGATATTGGACAATCCTTGCATTTATATTTACACAACAATTTATTTGAAGCTCGTGTGCTAACTCTAGAAGACATTTTTAAAGTATGTCTCATGCTCTCGCTCACTACTTTCACTCTTGGTTTAGGTCCACGACACCTCATGTTTTCTTTTTTCTTTGGTGGAACTTTGCATACAACACTATCATAAATTTCTGAACTTGGATCTTTTGTTGACCATCCATTACAGTCATCTAGTTTAACATCAGCAACAAGTTTTTGTTTGTTATCTTGCAGTACTTCTGTTGGTGCTGAAATTGATTGCTGAGGAGGAATAGGAACAGCAGGAGGAGGAGGTGGTTGCGGTGGAGGTAAAGGAGGTGGTGTGGGCAAAGGTAAAATTGGTGGCGGTCTAGGGGGATCACAGCTTACTGTATTGCATTCAATATTTAAATGGAAACGTATACTATTGAACTTCATATTTTCTTGTTTAGTAAAATATTCGCAGTCGTGACACATATAGATTTTTCCTGGTGGAGGAGGCTGACTCTATTGTAAAGAAAAGAAATATATATTAATTCTGATTTTCAGTTATTAATGTAAAATAATGATTAAATTACCTTGGATCGTACAACACCAGCACACGACTTTCTACAAATATCACAATAATAAATACTTTGCCAAGTGACTGCCATCATATGTAATTGAAATTTTTCTTCTAAATTTAAATCCTAAAAAATAAAATAATTAAATGAATATTTTATTGACTAGTGTGATGATTTTTAGGTATTCATATTTACTTTATCACAAATATTGCATCCCATTTTATAAACATCGATATGTTTCATGAGATGTTCTAGTAGTCTTTGCTCACTACAAAAAGCAGTGTCACATTCGTAACAAGTAACCCTATCAATCTCAATCACTCTTTCTTCCATACAAGGCGCACTAAGAAACTGATCTTGAAACTCATCTTTGTCTAGAAAATAACTTTCTAGAAAAAATGGAGTTTGCACAATATCTTCAGTTTCAACATCGATCACTTCACCAGAAACAGTCACATAGCTGCACTTTTTACTGCTGTGTTCAAAGTTGGGACCTGAAGATGATTCTTCTTCTGAATGCGATTCTTCTTTGGAACCAATAAGAAGTTCTGTTAATTCTGGTTTTATTTCTATTGTTTCAACTGCTCCTGTAACTACTGTAGAATCGTCGTCGTTCATCGTGGCTCCTGCAAAAAACAAAGAATTAAATAGTAAAAATTATTTTTCAAATAACTCACAAAAATAGATTAAGTTGACAGTTTTTTTTGGTACATTTTGTTATAACGTGAAAAAGTTCACGAATAAAGCTCGTACAATCTACTAGCCAAAGTCGTAGCATTATAATTGATCATTGTTGATATGTCAAAACTTTTTTTCCGCATAAAACTATCTAAAACTATCAAAAGTCACCGAGTTTACGTTTTCTCGTTTGTTGCATTTATTGCATGCAGCGCGATCGCGACAATTGTCAAGTGCTTTTGTTTATCTGCGTGTTCATATAGACTGCTATGTAAGTACATGATACCACCGTAACGATAATAAAAAACACACGACGACACACGACCGCTCACATAAACTCACATAAACTCTTGGTGTGTATACAATGCGCAAGGTCATAACAGAAACTAGCGTGAGTACAATACCAAGCAAACTTTATAACAGAATAGCAATACTCACTTTATCTATTTGATTGTGTGTAAAAATTGATGGGACGTCCCACGACAGCGCGCATTTAGGCTAGATTTCATATCTCACGTCGTAGAAATTGGACATTTGCAGTTTGTCGACTCATTGAACATTTTGAGTCCAAAAGGATGTCTAGTATATGAACTTTGTGTACATAAATTGTAAGCACACACCGTGAGGGCTGGTACTGTATATATATAGCACACATACACACATGAACCGTTCTCAAACACACTCGGCTAGCCCGTCGCTTCGGTGTCTGATATTTGAGACGAAATTCACCACCGAAACTTGGCGCGTTTACAGCTCGTCCGTCTCTTTCCGATCGAAAACAGCAGAAGTCCAATGTGACAATGTTGAACCCTTATCTAGCGCAATTTGTCACTCCGTATTTTGATGCACACTAGGCAGGGTAGGTGTGAAAAAAATGTGTTGTATTATCGAGTGTGAGCAAGACTGCAGAGCTTATTCCTCGCGTCTCGTTTCTTTCTCTCTCTCTCTTTCTTTCTTTCTTTCTCTCTTTCTCTCTCTTTCTATCTCTCTCTCACTCGCTCTCATTCTCTCTCTCACACACTCGCTCTCGCGCGCTCAGCTCTCTCTCTCTCTTTCCGCAACATTCAGCGCATGCACATTTGGAAGGGAGGGAATAGCACACAGCACAGTTGCTTGCAGAAGAGAGTCGGTATATAACATACAATGAGAGAAAGAAGTTTATATATAGGCACACACAGAGAAAGAACGACAGAGATAGAAGAGGAAAAGCAGAAGAAATAAAACGAGAAAGAAGGAGAGGTAGATCGAAACAGTATAAAGCGAGAGAAAGAGAGAGAGAATATTAGAAAAAGAGCTCGGAGAGAAGGAGAGAGATAGAGAGAGAGAGAAAGAGAGAGAGAGAGAAAGAGAGAGACAGAGAGAGAGAGAGAGAGAGAGACAGAGAGAGAGAGAGAGAGAGAGAGAGACAGAGATGGAAAGAAAAAGATAAAGAAGCAAGAGTGACGGACGAATTTCAAGCAGTATTATAAAACTATATTTTTACATTGCTTAATTCTCATAAAATTCAAACGAATTCAGAAAATTATTAACGATTTTTTGACGATTTTTTATTCTTCGAATTTTAGTCTTGAAGAAAGAATTATTTTTCCCATCCGATACTGACGTATCAGATTTTTTCTCATAACTAAAACGATTATGATCGAACGTTTCAATTCAGGATCTTAAAATTAGTTCGGAAATATAATACGATCCATTACCGATTTTCGTATCGTCGATATTGTTTAAAGGAAACAAGTGCCGTTTGCCGTCTGCCGAGCGCAAGAGTAATTTTTCGGAATCGCCACTCGGAGGCGCTGCGATTTTAGTTAAAACAAAAGTCGGCACAACATCAGTCTCTCACATAAGCATGACATACACCCACACTGCTTTCTCCAACACAAGCATCGGCTGTTAACAGTGTTAACTCCGAACTCGTGCGTTTTACGAGCGCTCCGAGCCGGCCCATGCGCAAATTTTTCTCTCATACATCAGTGTCAGTTTGGCACATTAACAGTCTTTGTTATGAGCTGCTGTAGTACCAGATTGATGTCGTGCTGCGTACTGAGAGTATTTTTTTTTCTAGACGTATCCAGCGTGTATCGTTGGGTCTTTCTGGAAATTTGAGCCTTACCGTCCACTTCACTATTTTCGACGAAGGTACATAAAAAAAAAAATAGTAAAAATGACGACCTCATTTTCGGAGCTACTTTCCTTTTTAGCTGACCTTGTATAACTTGAGTGCCTTTGTGGAGGTTAATTTTTTTTCGATGAAAAATCATTCTTCTATTGAGGGGATTTGCTGTACGCGTGTTTTCGGCAATCAGGCATTTATCTAAGACTAGAATTTGTACACATAACTGATAAATTAATTCAAGTTCAATAGACTGTATTACGCAGTTTGTATAATCTATTTTCTAGGTTAATTCAATTAATTTCTCTAGAAATGTAACCACTTGCGTTTGAATAAATCAAAAGTAAAGTTAAATTCGCCAATGAGGGAAGAGCACACTATCGCATCGGCTTTACGAGCTACGCTTTTGTTTACATCGGCGATCAAAACGCGTGTATTTTGAATGTGTGTAAAATCTCCGATAGTCGCCATCACGCATGTGTCATCGGCGATATTCGTGCGTATAGGAATCAGTGCGCACTGCGCGTATACAACCAACACGGAGCTACACTACGTCCCATCGGCTTTGATGAACCTCGACTCTGAAGAGCGTCCGTGTGGTGGTTTTGCAGAACATCGCGCCCACCCTCGATTCATTGCTCAAAACACCGTATTTAAGGGCTGATGTTTCAGTAGTGGGCGTGAAGTTCAGAATCTCCCACGTGAGCGCTGTCAACCACATTATACAAGGGTTTAAAATTTACCGTTCTACAACCAGTTAGCAGACGCTGCCCAGCGCGATAAGACGGGCTCTACGAGTCTACGGTACCGAAATGTACTAGTTCTTAGAATTCAGTGGGAAAATATCGCGTCAACGAATTTCATCGTGTGCCCAACCGATTGATGGAAATCCGTCGCCTAGTCTTTTAATTTTTGCACCATAGTAATAATGCGATTCACGCACGGAGTCCCATCAAGGTAAGCATCTCTCGTTGCTCTCGTGCAAATTGCAATAAAGCGTCGTACTCGTCTTACAATGCAGGTCGCAACGAGTTCACGAGTGTCAGTTTAGCAATAACTCGTTGCCGGGGTCATCCTTGCCCGTGTTTATACCTAGCATCTCGCTGTTCTCTGATCGCTTGTATCGTCTTTGTTTCAAATTTTGTTTCAAAGCCCTCTCAACACGCTGAAACAGTGTACAAGCGAAATCTCGATTCGCACCAGTGGTTTTTATTTTTATTTGTGCAGTGTGAACTGTGACACATATATTCTTCGTGCATATTATTTCTCGAGTTCCAGTGGGCAACGCTATTCCACTGTTTTATAATATGATGATTCTAGCTTGTAATCAAATTTTACATAATTTTCTCATGAATTCTCCGTTCACTTATAATTCGCGTTATACTTTTCTCATTGCTCATTATTCGCATCGATATAGGTTAAGTGTTTGTGCTTAATAACTCCAAAATATTTTACTCGGAGATTCAATTGATTGTTACAATTGTTATATTCTATTCAAGTATCAATACCACTTTTTCGCAATTTTACTCTCCGTAGTTTTTCTTTTATTTGTTGCACTGACATTTTAATTCATGTTTAATTTTTAATTTTAAAAATTTATTAACTTGACACAAATTGATTCGATTTTTCTTATTCAATGAAAATTTGAGTCAGTAAAATTTTGAAGGATTCAAATATTTTTACACTTCTGTTTAAAGTCTGTTGATGACCAGTATCTTCATTTTCATAACATTAATTTTGCCAATTTATTTTTATCCACTTATATATATCTATATTTTAATTGATCAAATGATTCATTGATATTTTTGTTGACGCTATGAAGTAAAATTGTATTTGTTTCAGATAGCTGGAAAACTTAGTTTAACACTAATTAAAAATCCTGTGGAAAAGTAGATATTTTTATAACAAATATTAAAGTTATATTAATGAAACAATAAAAATGGCTGATCAAGAAGGTAAAGAATCTTTATCTTCTAAAGGTAAATCCAGTGGAACAAAGAATTTTGGAAGTACAGTTTTTGCACAAATAATGCAAAAACGAAAAGAACAAAGAGAAACTCAGAACTCACTAGTTGAAGATCCCCACCAAAATGATGATTCTGCTGTTATAACTGATAAAATTGTGGAAAATAATAAAAAAGTAAATTCTATAATTATTTCAAAAGTTCATAAAACTAAATCTCGAAAAAGAAAGCCTCAATGGAAATGTGGAAATGTGGTTAAACAGAAAAAAAAGAAGCCAAAAATGAATTCAGAAAGTCATGTTGAAAAATTGGATCAACCAGAAAAACAAAGTAAGCAAACAGAGGGAAATGCAACAACACTCATAGATAAAAATAATTACGGCGCTCCTGTAAATAACACAAATGGTGAAAAGAAGAGTCTTAGATTATCCAATATTTTACCCAAGTCTCCAGAATGTTTTAACGAAGAAGAATTTCATTGCAGTAGAACTTCCATATTTAAAGGAAAATTGATAGGAAAACATGATAGAAAAGAGTATCTCAAAAAATTCTTAGTCTTTGACACAAAAAATTATGAAAATAAAGAGCACAAATCTTCAGGTGAAAGTGAAGTAGACGAAAATAAAGTAACGGGACAAAGAGTTCTTCCTTATGTTCCCAAGAAACGAATATGTGGTAGTAGTACGTTATCTACATCTAATATCGTTCAAGCAGAACCCATTTCTTTAGAAAATAGTAATGTGAAAGAAGATAGTAAAACAAACTCCAACTCTTTAAAAAATAGTGACACAAAAGAAGAAAATAGGGTTCATCATGTAAATGTCAATTTAAACCAAAACAAAAATATTAGCATTCTACCAATTAAAACAGGTTTTTTGAAAAATCTAGAACTTAAAGTGAAGATTGAACAAGAACAATCACCAGTGAAAATAAATTCCAGTTCAAAATCAAATCATTGTGTCTCTGGAAACAGCATAAATGATTCTAATTCTAATTTAAGTTGTAAAAGTCAAGAAAATTCACAGAACACTCTTCCAATTGTTTTAGTAGAAAAAGTGGATAAATCATCTGATCCTACTATTTTATATTTTTTTAAAAAGCATCTACAGAGTGAGATCCCTACTACATCACCAAAAAAAGTTAACTGTGAGAATAAACCTCATTTTTCAACGCAGGATAACAACAAAATTTTGAATAATTCTGATATGAAAAATGATGCACAAACAGAAGCAATTCAAGATCTAAGTGAGAGCAGCAATGATTCAATCAAATACCAAAGTAAAAGGAGAGGTGTTAAAAGGGTCTTATCTGAATCACCACCACCTAAAAATATAAGTCCTGTCAAATATTATTTCAGTTCAAATAGTGATGAAGATGATGAAGAGGTTGCAAGGATAACATCTAAGCGAAGAAAAAGCTGCATAGTTGGTTCAGAAAAAGTTGAACGTCCTAAAACTAGAAGTCAAGGTACTTTAAATGTATCATTTGATGATACTGTTTTAAGACGTACCAGAAGTGTTACACGTCATAGAATAAAATATGATCAGAAACATCAAACATTAACTGAAAGACTAAAAAAAAATGATGATCTAAAGGAATCTGAAGCAGTTCTACGTCAAAATTCCATGCAAGATTCCTGTGACACAAATACTACTGCACTTGCAGAAAAAGATTCAATAAAAAATACTGAACCAGACTCTTTTAAAATACCAGATTTAAAAAAGTCGATTCATAAATCTTCAAGAGTATCAAGCAATAGTAACGAAGAAGTATCTGAAACAGAAAGTTTATCAATTCCTAATAAGCCAAAGAAAACAAATAGTCAATTTGTAAGATTCTACCTCTCTGAAAAAATAATAAATCAATTTAAACTCAAAGATTTGCACCCTCAGTTAATAAGAATTGAAACCATCTGTGGAAAAACACCTTATCAAGATTATTCAGCCACTGAAATAGAAATTCTCACAGCAAAATATACTCATTTAATTATGAATTCAAATTTTAGTACACCATCAACTAGTGAAAAACGTTCAAAATTGTATACTCTGCGCCCAAGATCAACTTTAAATACTTCTGATAATAATTCAACTATTAAAGATTCTAATAGAACTGTTGATGAAGAATCAGTATTAGAGGATTCAGTAACGGTCCATAAAGTGAGTAATAATACAACCATAGCTGAATCTAATACTGCCAATTCTATTAAACAACAGGAATTATCAACTACAGTTAATAAAGGGAAAAACATAACAATTTTGACTAATTCAGTAACAAAGAATTACCAGAATTCAATTGCAGAAGTTAAAAATCGAAGCTCCAATGAAAAAGATTCTAACGCTTTGATCAATTTGCCCAAAAAAACAGTTGATATAACTAATTCAACTGAACCATCACCTAGTAAAGATCCAAGGACAATTACCAGTTTTGATCAACAAACAACAAGTTCTAGTGTCGAGGAACAAACAACAGCTGCTAGTGTCGATCAACGTAGAGCAAGTTTTGGTGTCGATCAACATAGAGATAGTTCTTGTGTCGATCAACGTAGAGCAAGTTCTGGTGTCGATCAACATAGAAATAGTTCTTGTGTCGATCAACGTAGAGCAAGTTCTAATGTCAATCAACAAAAAGCAAATTCTAGTATCGATCAACAAACAGCGAATGCTAGTGTCGATCAACAAACAGCAACTGCTGGTGTCGATCAACAAACAGCAAATTCTAGTGTTGATCAGCAAACAGCACATTCTAGTGACGCTCAACAAACTGCAAAATCTATTATTCTTGTTCGTAATTCAAAAATAGATGAATATTTAAAAGATTACTTTCAAGAAGTGTTGATAAATGGAGTAAGAAAATATAAATGTGCAGGCACCTTCAACGTTTCTTGCGAAAAATTATTTTTATCAATAGGAACTTGGAAAGGACATTGGGATAAAATGCACGGAGCCAAAAAGGATAAAAAGAACAAAAGGCCTCTACAACCAGCCTCGACCAGTCAGACATGCTCTATGTGTTTCAAATGGTTTGATAATCCAGAGAAGTTGTTCGAACACATTTTGACGCATGATGGGTCGGAATTGCGAAGCGCATATGCCGCTGCAAAAGGGGACTCGTTTGATGAAGAAAACGAAACAGGAGAAACTAATGAGTCAAGTAATAACGATAATGGAACACTTTGTAATAACAATATTAATAGCGTATCTTTGAGTCTGCCCAACGGCCAAGTCGTACCCGAGGTGAGCCATTTCTGTTATTTCTTTTTTTTCTTTTTTTCTTTTAATTGTAAAGTACCTACTGTGCTCGAATACATAAAAATCACTATATTAATTTATGATTTTCAGATTGCTCAAGTTACCGCTTTAACGAGTGACATGCCAAGCCGCATTTGTACGTGTCACGCGCACGAGATGGCAACAATACGAGATTTACAAATTGAAATGGTATTGCTGTGCAAGACGTGCAACGTGATTTTTCGTCGTCTTGATTGCTTCGAATTACATTATCGCGAGAGTCCTGAGTGCCGACCTACCCGCAACCATGCTGACAAGAAAGTTCCAAAGCTCTTATGCACCGCCTGTCCGGCCGTACTAAATGATCACACTGAAATGCGTTTGCATTTGGAAAATCACGCGGTCACAAGCATACAGGCTACCATCACTTTCTGCTGCAACATATGCAAAATATGCTTCTTCGGGGTGGGCAGTATTTTTTACAATCACTGGTATCGGCACCACAAAATGCCGGACTTCGTAGCGAGCAAGCTCGGGTTCCCAAAGCACTCAGTCATTGACTTTCCCGACTATTTGGACAACGGATTGAATGGGTTGCTGAGAAAGAAGAAAGAGGGCTTCTTCTACGTGTCCGAATATGTTTGCAGAAAGTGCAGAGCACCGTTCAGTGGCGAGGACGATTTTCAGAAGCACGACAGCACGTGTGTTGCGTCGGTTCCGACGTCGTCGTCGTCGCCGCAGCAGCAGCAGCAGCAGCAACGCCCGCAACAGAAAAAGCAGCAAAACGCCAACGGCCCCGTGGCTCCACCGAGCTACGAGATGTTGTCGTTGAAGCTGCTCTGCGACATCTGCAAGCAGTATTACGTGAAAAAAGAGGACTACGACAAACACTGCGACAAGCGCAATCATCTGAAAAGTACCCCGGCACAATTTTACTGCGAACGTGTGCGAGGCACGGTCGACAAGCGTTTCATCTACAGATGCGCTGCTTGCAACTCGGCGCACCCCAGTAAAGACGAAATGACAGAGCACTGGAAAAGGACGCACAATACGGTCTTGGAGCTTTATACGTGCAAATCATGCAATCTAATGGCGTCGAACGGTCCTAACATTTATTCATTCGAGAATTTCATAGAGCACTGCATGGCGGAGCACAAAAATGAAATTTTCTTTTCTCTGGTGTATTACGTGAAAACACGACACTGCTGCGAGTTATGTAATATAGGATTTCAAAATGAAAGTTTGATGAACGAGCACACAATGAACAAACATATTATTAGTGGTTTAAATCAAGCTCCCACAGTTTCGACGCAGCAGAAAAAACCACGACAGCGTCAGCGATCAAACCAATCACAGAATTTGCTAGCAAACCAGGCATTAGCACAACAACAGCAAACTGAGCAAATAAACAATGGGCCTGTCAATCCAATAAGCACCATTCCCAAAACCTTTTTCATTAAGACTATTTCTACGAATCAACAACTAATTTCTAGGACAAATCATTCAGTTCAGATTGTGTCAGCGCCAAATCAAGGAACTCTGCTATCAAACCAATGTAGTCCTGAAATGATTATTCTCGATTCAAGGTCTAATAGTCCTGATGTTGAAGGTGACAATCAATCCAGCCAAATAGAACCACTGTCAGAACAAATTCCTACGAGTAAATTCAAGCAATAATTGTATTATTTTTCTTGATAAATATATACTTACATATTACATAATATTTTATTTTTTAGTGAGCATACAAAATCAGACTTCTGCGACGATGGGGGATCCTTTACTTGAAACAATGCTTACTGACAAAGAAAATGATAATCAATTTCCAGCGATAAGCAATAACGAACAAAATGATGAAACTGCCAAAGAAGTTCAAACTGGTGAGGGACCAAATATTCCATCATTTGAAGTAGTTCTAGTCAACGATGCAATGGATCAAATCGTCCAAAAAAAAGAAGAAATTGAGCCCATGGAGCTCGTCGAAACCACGATGGCTAACGAAGAGAAACCAGAAAATGTCACGCCCACTTCATTACCAGAAAATGACGGAAACTCAGTGATGGTGACCAAACCATTGCTGCGAGTACGTTCGATTGCCGAGCTACAGGACACTAGCCGAAAGGTCTCCGAAAATGTTGCTAATGCGTCAAAACCGAGCGGAATTTTCAAACCATTGACACCAGTAGTCCCACAATTTTCCCAAGCCCTTCGTGGAATAATCAATAACACTAATCAGCAGAAACTTTCGTCAAACGCTTTCATCAAACAGATGAGACAAAAAATGCTCACGGCTGGTAGGCAACCGCAACGAGTACAAGTTCAGCCATCGATGTCATCCGCGCCGCCGCCGCCGCCACTGGTGGCACAGCCGAGTATGAGTAACGTGCAACAGCCTTACTGGTACGATCCTGCTACGTCCGTCAACAACGTCGTCGTCGCGCCGGTAAATCAACAGCGATACATCAACATCAACGGCATACAGACAGCTGTCCAAGCAATGCCGCTAATGCAGCAGAGTTTGAGTCTGACCACGGCGCCGATTACGGTCAATTCTGCGGGTATTTCCCAAACGCTTGTCAAAAATCCTCTGATAATGTCGCAGAACATCGGTCAGAATTCATCGTCAATGGCACAACAAACTCATCAACGACCACCCCCGCCACCCTATAATCACTTCGGGAACAATCAGTTGTCAAATCCGCCTGCCGCCTCACGATCTGGCCCTATCAACTTGCCTGAGCGCAACGATATCGGTCAGAGACCTTCTGGAGCCGCTACTCGTATACCTCAAATGAAAACCGTAAGTTATGTGAATTTTCAGGAATGGCTCAATCCGTCTAAAATTTTATTCATAATTTTTTTCACTTCAACAAATAAGCGATCCGTTGTTTTTTTATTGAATTAAATAATATTGAATGTGATAATAAAAAATTGATTTATTTTAAAATACTTTTCAGAATCACTCTAACATTCCCGCCAGAAACACGAACACGTCTAATCAGCAGATGGTTCAAATAAATGTACAACCTATTCAAAATAATAACGAGAATCAAATGAATCAGCTAATATCGCAGGAAAAAACACCGACTATTTTTTCTTGTAAATTTAATTCGTGCTCGTTTCAAGCTGATAATATGAATGATGTAAGGGTTCATGAAAAAAATCATCAACGCCAACTTCATCAGGAACAAAAGAAACAGCAGATGTTACTCCAACAGCAGATGTTACTGCAACAGCAGCAACAACAACTTCAGCAACATCAGCAGCATCAATTTCAGCAACAGCAACAACTACAGCATCAGCTACAGCAACAGCAACAGCAACAGCAAAATTTACAGCAACAACAGTTACATTCTCAGCAACAGCGACAGGTGCTACTAACCCAAGAACAGTTGCAAAATATTAAACGATTTAATCAAAAGCGGCAGCAACAACAACAACAACCACAACAACAACCACAACAACAACCACAGCAACAACAACAACAACAACAACAACAACAACAACAACAACAACAACAACAACAACAACAACAGCAACAACAACAACAACCACAACAACAACAACAATATCCACAACAGCGACAGCAACAACAACAGCAGTGGCAGCATCAACAAATGGTTCAACTTCATCAAGTTAATAAACAACAGCAAGTACAACAAAACCATCTGCAACAACTACAACAACAGCAACAGCAGCAACAGATACAACGACAAGCACAACAGCCACTACAAAACCAACTGCAACAGCAACACCGACAAGGACAACAACAAGGTCATCGGACGCTTCCACAATCTCAACATGTCCCAAACAATCGCCTTCCTGTATCGCAAGTTCCACAAAGACAGCGTTACAGTGTGCCTGTACGACCTAACAATTTGCAAACAAGTATTGCATGCGCTGTTTGTAATTCATCTTTTGGTTCAAACATGGAACTTCAAACACATATGGAAACAGCACATAATCCACAACCATCATCGCAGGTTTATTGTTACGTTTGCGATTATTGTCCAACTCCTTTATTGTGTGCAAATGAAGAAGAGCTGAGGCAACACATTGAATTGAAACATAATCATACATGCCCGAAATGTTGTTTAAGATTCCCTTCTATGGGAGATGTCCAGAAACATTTGCTATCTCATGAAAATATTGTATAATAGACTCGACTAAGAGACACATTTTTACCTTGGCTATGTGCCAACAAATTTTAAATACGAACATATTTTCTTAAACTGATACTGTTCATGTAACACAAAGATTATCATATGTTTATGTGTAAAATGTGAAAAGCTTTACTTTTATATGAACAATTGTTAGATAACTCAAGTGTTCTCAGTGTTATTAAAAATACGCACGTGCTAAAGTTTGATACTTTCACAGGTTTATAACGTATTTTTATGGATTGAATGTATTTATCGAAAGACTGTTATTTGAAGATGCAATTCTATAAGTAACTCCGTCATTTTCCAATGAAATTAATGAAGGAAAATGATTTCTGCCATACCAGTAATAATTTTAAATAATTATATTTAATTGTACAGAACAAAAAAAAATATCAAGTAAACAATTTAGCTAAAATAACTTGAAAAATAAGTTAATTATATAATTTTAATAGTTCTATAGATTGGATTTTTATTTTGCGCGAAATGTGTGTTTATATTTATCTAAATCTGGCATATCATGAAAATTTAAATGAAGTGGTCTTCATAATTTTTCTACGAAATATGTTTTTCCACTTAATCTAAGAATTTAGTATAATTCATAAATATAACAAAAAAATTATTCATCAAACGAATAGGACGTTTTCTCTTTTGTAAAGATTTTGCACAATTAGTGTGCAACTACGACGGTTCAATAACTTTTTAGTATTTTTTTTATTTTGCGCACATTTTACGTAATGTTGGATTCATCTACCGTATTTGTTCTTATGATCATTTCAGTCATTGTAGCTTTTCAACGCAAATCATATCATTCTTATGCAGTTGAAAATGTTCTAATATTCATGACAAATGGAATATGCTGATTATGTGTTGACTCAATGATGCTTAATGATTGTAAATGAGATGTTGAAACATAATATGGTTTAGTTATTTATTGATTGGTTATAAATGTTTTTTTTTCAACGTATCAAGCAAATGTAAAAACGATTCCTGTAGTATAAGTTTTTACCTTGTATATTAAAAATTAATTCCTCTTTTTTCTCATAAATTTGAGGAAAAGTATGTGTACATATGCGAAATAAAAGATTATTATTGTAATAAAACGAATGACAATATTGTTTATTTCTCGACATTTTTTATATGAAAAATAAATATACTAACATAAGTGGTTTGGGCTAAAAAATTTTTATTACGAGATTTTATGTGACGTACATAGTAATAATACCAATCAAACACACCTCTGTCATGCAATTATACTTATCAAAATGAATCGTTCATCTTGTCTTTACCATAAGAAAATATACAATACAGTCTACTTGTTTCTTAAGTAAGGTCAAAATGATCACACTACTTCCTAAATACATTTCACATCATACGGTGTCACAAAGTGCATTCGCGTTTCCATTCAGATTTTCTCGCTCATAATAATAATAATAATAATTATTCTCGATACCCCGAATAGAATGCCATGACTTCAGACCATCTTCAAGTTTGCTCATTCGATTTTGATTTTTAAACGTAACGAGTTGTGTCAAGCATGGGAAATGCATAATTTTTGCATGAACATACGCATACCTACTAAAAGTAGCTGCGGGGGCTCCTATAGCATTGTTTATCATTTATTCTACGTAATGTTACATTACATTACGACTAAATTTTTTTTATTCCTAAGCTTATTTTTTGGCACGTAATTCACGTACGACGACGCAGGGGTCGGTCGTTTTTGGGAAAACGAACGGAAATCGAAATTAAGTACATTAATTTTTATGCGACTATACACAATGTTACTCTTACGACTAGGATATTGTTTAATTAATTGTTGAATATTCTTCGGAAATTGTATGAGGTTTCATTAATTTTGTTTCAAGACTTGATCGCGTAATTTTGAATCGTTCGGTCGAGGCACTTTAAAATATGATCGGAATTTCGTTAACATGTGGTCTAATCAATAAAATACAGTTGAAAATATTAATGCGAAATAATTGTTTATTCAGTGACATATCTCCAGCGTTGAATATTCTTTACTCGCAAGGTTACTATTTACTCATTATAGCAAATGATGTAAGGCAAGCCTCACTCGCATTCGGGACAAGATTTGGAATAAAAGTCGAATTTTGAGCTTACAATAATCTACGTTGATTATGTATTCGCGTTTACCCTATCAATTTTTAATTACATTTTTATAACATTAATCGTGTTTTGACGATTACTTTTATTTAAATTACACTCTACTTCGTAATACTGACTTCAGGTGTGAGATGTACATGATTGTATTCGATACAACTTTTTTCATTATTTTCTATAATATATACAAAATTACAGAAAGATTGTGCATTCACTGGGTTCCTACAAGGTTTTCCAGTCCATAATAATACGTTTAAAAGGTATAAAGATCAAAAATCGGTATTCAAAAAAGAAGTCTTCGGTTCAGTCGAACATCAATATATTGGGTAGAAAATTGATTGGAGGTAAAAAATTCATTTCCATTATTATTATTATTTATGTCCGTAAAAAAAACGAGGAATTCCGTGCATTTAAAAGTCTCTATTGTTATACACATAATGTACGAGTCAAAAAGTCGAAAGTGATCGAAAAACCCATAGACTACATCGAAAAATGCAGAAGGAACGCAGCAATACGCACGATTCGCTTTGAAATGCATTACTGGTATAAGTATATTGTGCGAATCGATTACTGCATAATATATTGTTTGCAATAATTCACGCAGCTCACATACTGCACTCATTCGGAAGCTTTACATGTTTATAGAGTCGCTCGCGTAATTTGAATTGCTAATTTATCATTATTTTCTTTCATTCATTAAACATTCTCTTTTCGACGCATTCATATAGCTTTACATGTACATGCTAATTATGGATATTATTGTATAATAAGTGTAATACACGAAAAATACATATTCATGTATTACCTACATGCAGTGTGTAGTCATCGGGTGCAAAAATATCATTTAATTCTTCGAGATTCCGATTTAATCGTAAATTTGCACATTTTGTGGACGTTTCTGTTTCATGCATTTATAATATCGTTATTACATTATTAGACGCGGGTCACGCGCGTTCGCATACGCATTTCATAATATAGATTTCTGTTGTTCGAGATAATTTCACGCTCATTTTTCTCACTCTTTGTCGTTTGTTTGTTTATTTTTTGTGAAAGAAAATGAAAATGAATTATCGGACACGTGGCAAAAAGCGGGGGACTCTCGAGCTTTTCGAGTCAAAATAGTGTGCGTTATACTTTTGTGGGGGAGGTGATAAAAAACAGACATTTTGAGTATTTAATGCACAGGCACTGGTATTGCAGAAATTCTTCTCAACGTTTTGCGTATATAGAACGTGTTATATCTCAGCTGTACCCTAAAAATGTACACATATTATATGTATAATTATATTCAATCGACTCATTCGCGAGCTTACATCCATTGGCGCGTATCTCATATACACGACGCTACGATATATTATATTATATTTATTGCACGTAAGGGGCCAGATTCAAGCTCAATACTACAAACTCTATACAGTAAATACATTTAAGTACACGACGATATATAATATCATATATCAAACAACAACGAAGTAAAAGAAAAACTTGTTTTCATGATACGAGAGTCCGAGTACGTACTAGATATATTGCATTTGCCCGCGCGATGAAAACATATACATTGCAGAAATAAATCTGTCAATAGAACGAACGATCGACGTGTTGTGGCAAGCGTCGACGCGCCGGCGTGCCGTGGAGCGGACACGCGGCTCAAAATCGGCTGACCGCCTCGTCGTTGCCGACGAAGTAGTCGTAGGAGCCCGTCTTGACCGCCGAGTTGTACATGCCGTAGGTCGGGCTGACCAGCAGGTGGCCCACCAGACTGACCGACTTGTCGTCGAGATAATTGCCGGTGCTGCCGGTCGCGTGATGCGAGCGGCCCATCGTGCCGTGATGTATCATGGACTTGCAGTTGCGATTGTCGCGTCGCAGAGTGGCGTGCAGCCGAGCGGCCGCGTCCACCGCCTGGCAGCTGTGCTCGTCGGCCAACGAGGAGTAGCGCAGGCTCGAGCAGTTGCGCCTCTGCATCATCGTCATCATCGTCGTTTGGCTCGTCGGCGTCGTCGGCGGTAGCGAATCGTTTCCACCACCACCGCCCTTGCGAACTAGCGAGTTGAGCGGCATCGAGGGATAAGTCGGCTGACGGGCCAACGTGGTCAGGTTGCGATCGCCGGTGTCGTTGAAGCTGTGATGCCTGACGATGCCGCGCTTGATGCGACAGTGCTCGTTGCCCACGTGGCCGCCAGCGCCGCCGTTGCCCATCGCGGTGCCGTGAGTCTTGCAGGCCTCGACGCCCGGTATGGGTGACAGCGAGCTCGGCCCAAACGAGCCGCTGCTCTGGCGACGATCGAATATATTGACCATCTCGACCGAGGGCGTCGGCGAAAAGGTGCCCTGTAGCGAGGGTCGCCTCAGGGTGCCACCGCCGCCCCCGTCCATGCCGATCAGCTTGACGCCCTTGATGTTCTTCTTGACGATGCCCGAGCCGTCCGTCAGATTGAGGCTCAGCTCCATGTTGCTGCGATCGCCGCCGCACTGGTTCTTGTCACCCTCGAGGCGTCCGTTCGTGATTATGGTCGTCGGTATGGCTTTCGCGTAAGGTGCTGTATATAAGAATAATAGGCATCTTTATTTAATAAACATCTACTATATCAAAAAGTACAACAAAAAAATCTGAGGATCCTTACGCAACGAGATGGGCGTGGTGGGACTCATGATTCTCGGCGGCACGGGTGCCTGCGGACAGTCGGCCATGTGTGCCGGTGTCAGCTGCAAACCCTTCACCCCCAATATCTGTCCGCCGGCCGTTGGCGTACCCATCAGCGAGTTCGAGTGGTGCAGTCCGGGCCGCGAGGCCACCGTCGCCGTCGTCATTTTCGGGCTCATGGACTCGCGCAGATTGTGCAGCGCCTGATTGGCCTTGTGCGCGGCGTTGTGGTTCCTGCCCAGAGTCGAAGAGTCGCCGCCGCCGTAGATTATGCTGACTTGCTGCGGGGTAGTGGGCGTCTGGAGCTGCGTGTCGGTACTGCTGGCGTCGTAATCGGTGCGGCTGCTCGACAGCGTCGTCGCGTCGGACATGTGGCCCGGCGAGGCGTCCTGCGAATTATTTACAATTTTTTTCCCCCCGGTTAATCTTGACCAATTACTCAAGCGTTTTTTATAGCACGAAATTATGCGGGGATTTAATCTAAAATTCATAAGATGAAATGTAAATAAAAAATAGATATAAAAATCTAGTATGAATTTAAATGTGTACTATAGTGCGAAGATGCGATATCTACGTTAATCGTTGTTTGAAACGAGTGTAATGGTGAAATCCTAATCCTAATGATGGAATTCAATCAACTACTTGAATGTGGATTCGGATCGGCTTTGCTTGTGTATAATTATGAACGGGTCGATGGAGCAAAAGGAGATCATTCGATGGTTTGTGGTGGTGGTGTGGTGGAAGTCGAGATAAAAAAGTTGCAAAAATCTTAGTCGAAAGTTGGCTACTTTACCCATGTCACTCTTTTATTCTTTTTCACCTACAAACAGAACGTAGACGTATTTCAGCAAAAAATATATCGAGTAAGAGAAGAGAAAAGCGCATTATAAAATTGTCTAGAAAAAAAAAAATAATGGCGTCGAAAGAAAAAAAAAAGAAACAGAAATTTTTTTTTACTTATATGGGCGTGAGTTATAAATCGGCGTTATTAAAATTAAGTTAATTAATCAATTAATTATACTCACGTTGAGGGTACAATCGAGGAGCGCCGCGCCCGAGCTGCTGGGCGCCACGCCGTTTGCCGGATTCTTGGCATTGGGCGCGTAAACCGACAGTACGTCGCAGCAGCCCGGCAGGTAGCCCTGGCCGAGCAGATTGCGCGTGAAGAAGCTCACAGTGAGCTGAACGAAGACCGAGGCCAGCATCGCAGTGGAGCGAAACGGGAACTTTTGCTTGTGCGTCTGATGATCGTAGAACGGATACTCGACGAACGTCGGTATGCCCAGGCTCTTTTCTCCACCTGAGCGTGACGATATAATTGTAGAAGGTTAACGAAGCATAGTTCTTGGACGATTTATTGTACGTACCAGAAATCCTGACGACGACTGCGACGGCGTAACCGGCGAGACAGCCGTAAGAGTCGACGAGCTTCGGCCAGTGGATCACCGACACGAGTTGAGGGAACAGCACCACGTAAACGAAATCAGCGCACAAAAATCTAATGGTATTTGAAAGAAAAATTATGAAGCTCAGATTTCATCGTCATTTAGGCGATGCTGTGCAAAGTTGAAATCTACGATAATATTATAGATATAATAAATGATTACTCACGCTAAATAGTTAACACTGCTAACACTAAGAGCAACTGCGGCGGAAAGAAAAGAAACTACCGCTATGGAAATGCGCAGGATCCAATCCAGCTCTCTTTCTGAAGCCTAATGCACATACGCACATTACGAAATGTTTAATTTTCATTACATCACAGGCAATTTAACTACTTTCGCGCATAATAAGCCGTACATAAAATATATCGCATTTGTTAAAAAGTTTCGTTCTCTTTACCTTGGGCCTCATCGTCATCTTGTAGACGTTCCTCGAGAACATCGAGCTGACGGAGAATATGCTCGAGTCGGCGGACGCCATGATGCCGCAGGCGATGGCGCCGAGGCCGGCGTAGGCGACCCAGCGCGGCGTCAGGTAGCGCAGCACCATCGGCAGCACGTCCCCGCCGCCGTTGGAGTTGCGCCAGATCGAGGAGCTGGACGAGGAGGCGGCGGCGGAGGCGACGATTCTGCCGTTGCCGTTGCCGTGGGCCTGCTCGACCTGCGGCCAATTGGTGTCGCGCGCTATGATGCCGATCATGGCCGAGGGCACGGCCAGCGCCAGGCAGCCGAACATCGCCGCGATCGAGACGGTCCGAGCGAAGCGCGGACACTTGATGCTCAGTATGCGTTGAAAGTAGCTCTATGAACACAGACACACGCGAACAAATATTATAAGCACGTTTAATTTCTGGGCAGTATTTTTATATTAAATTGTATAAATTGTACTATTAACGCAGATTTAATGTAAAATCAGATATTATACAATTAAAGTCAACAATACCGAATTGTATTTATAGTACTTTTTTTCGGAATAAAAGATACATAAAAGATACAAAAAATGCATATAGATCGACTATACAAAGTAACCGAAAGGATTCAATTCTATAATAAAATTTAAACATTTCAATGAAATTTCTCAAGAATGCATAAAAATTCAATCACAATCAAAGCCAACCTCCACCGCTAGATGGCGAGTGTCTTAACATGTTATAAATCTGCAAGTAGCAAACTCCGAATAATTGTATGAGTAAAGCACGGTTTCAAAAAAATCGATTTTTATGTTGGATAATTTTCACGAATATGAAATCTTCTATTCGGAGGAAAAAAATATCTCCACTTTAACAGCTCAACAAACCTGCCAGGGTATTCCGCCGAAGATGGCCAGCAGCATGGTGTCGAGCCACTCGCCGACGTCGGTGTCGCGTATGCCGCCGAGCCAGTCCTTGGCCAGGAGACTCTTCTCGAAGGCGACGGCCGGATGGAGGGCCGCGTAGGGCGCGGCCAGCGCCAGGCCCGCCGTCAAACAGACCAGCTGCAGTGCCGACGTCCAGAGCAGAGAGTACAGGCCGCCCGTCGCCGTGTACCTGCCGTAAATCGAGGCGTACAAAAAGTGCCGTTGGTTATTGAAACACGATCGACGAGTCGCATGAATATTCGGCAAAATTATAATAACGATCTCCAATCAAGGAAACAATAACGACTCCAACTTGTCGGTTATTTTCGATCGATGTAAATTTTATAAATATAATATCGATTAATTCGCGGCACTTTGTTGGAGAACAACAAAGAGAGAGAAAGAAGACGAAGAAGAGAGTCGAGACAAGAAAAACTCGTCGCACGCTAACGAGTTGGAACGAACTAAGACGTAAGCTTCAGGTTCGCGAACAATGTACATACATACTACTATACACTCGAGCCGCAAGAGAGAGAGAGTAAGATAAAAAGCTCGCGGAGCTTGCGGAGCCAAAGCTCTAGACGAAAGTCTATCGCGCGCTGAAAGATATTTCAATTCGAATTGCGATTGTTTCTCTACAACTGCCGTGTAGTACTACCACTACTATATAAACTTGTGCATAGGACTGGCGGCTCTCTCTCTCTCTCTCGCTGATTGTGTCGAGTCTCGAGTCTAAAGTTTTTAAGGAGTTGAAGCTTGAATTTATCCAGCGCTCGGCGCTCGCGGCCGGGCGCAATCGTTCGAGTACTCGAGAGTGCACAGCTTATACCTACTGCTATAACAGATCGCGCGGGCAAGTCTCTCTCGGCCTACAGACTCGCGCGAGCGAGGCATGGAAAATTGAGTGCTTCGATTTACTTTTTCCACGCGTGCGGATACAGCGCAGTTTTTCCTTTGACTTTCAATATACATATATCGAAGCGGTGGTAGCTTCTCTTAGCTATATGGATACGAAGAGTGCAGCTGCATTTAATTTCGCCGTACTTTCCGATATCCGAAAGCAAGAAGGAGCACCTCATATTGTAGCGTTGCTATATAGAAGAGCCTCTTTCTCTCTCTCTCTTTCACGCAGCCTGCGAAATATTGACACACTGGTGCAGCGCGTTATATCGAGCTGCTGCTGCTGCTGCTGCTGCTGCTGTTGCTGCTGTTGCTGTTGCTGCAACTATATATTACGCGACGCGTGCGTTTATTATTAAACGCGATGATCGGCTCGGCGGGGCGAGAGTTATTGATTTCCTAGTTTCTGCAGGATGTGCGGCTTACTTTTAGCTGATGCGGATGAATAAAAAAGAAAAAAAATGAAGAGCTTCGCCGTCGCCGTCATTAGTGCCTTTTCGAAGCTGTCGATAGCAGATACTAAAACTTGCATTTACCTTCTCTATTTTTTTCTTCGATAAAACGTAACGACGATATGTTTCTATTTTTTACATTTGCATCATCACTAACAACAATCATAAGACGGATGTACGAGTACCGATGTAACGAAAGTACCGTATTATATTTGCATTGTCATTCATATTTGAATCTGTATCAGTGGTTTATTTTGTGTTAAACAATGCTTGACCAAGGGGCCGTCCATAAATTACGTAAACACTTTTTTCAAGATTTTTGACCCCTCCCCCCCCTATGTAAACAATAGTAATATTTTGAGGACCCCCCCTCCCCCCCTGCTTAGTAAACATAAAATCCGGAAAATTAGTAAACATACTCAAAATATAATTAATGCAATAAAAATATAAAAATAAATAGGAAAATTGGTTTACTATTATTAAACTATATCAAAATATTTAATTGATGATCATAATAATTTTATAAATATGGGTTATGCGCGTCA
>CACVKI010145063.1:78470-126605 GCA_902732785.1 Trichogramma evanescens
CTCAAAAAATGAAATAAAAACTAAGTATGTACTTTTGAAGAGCGCATTGAATAATGAAAATCCTAAAAATTTCAGCCCTCTAGATCCATCTGTCATGGATCTACAGGGGCTCAAAGCTGAAATTTTATTTTTCAAATTTTATTCTGCTTTCCAAAGATTTATATGAAATAATATAAAAATTGTTGAAGCCTAATTTTTTATGTAAAATATGTTCATCGATACTAATTCTGATAAATTTTGGTCATCTGCAGACAAACAGACAGTATTATTGACCGTGATATATAAGTCAAGAATGAAGGAAAATTAGAAAAAAACCATGTTTTTGACCTACAATATGCTCTCAAATGAAGTATATTAGTCTACTGAATACTAAAATTTATGAACAGCAATTTTATTAACAGTAAAACAAACATATGAACATGTTTATTTTTTTACTTTTATGCTATTTTCGATTTTCAATGGGTAAAAAAGCTGTAAATATGATTTTTGACAACAAATTTGAGTTTCCACCATAAGCAAGCAGAACAAAATTTGAAAAATGAAATTCCAACTTTGAACCCCTGTAGATCCATGACAGATGGATCTAGAGGGCTAAAATGTTTAGGATTTTAATTTTTCAATGAACTCTTCAAAAGTACATACTTAGTTTTTACTTCATTTTTTTGAAGGGGCCAGTTAACGCGATATAGCACATATATTAATCTATATTTATAACAATCTGTGCCGAATTTACATAAACACACGTTATTCTGCTATGTTATTGAGTTCAGTAGAATACTTATGAGACGTGATTCTCATCTCGCGTTGTAGTATGAGGAAATATTTAAAGCGGAAAAATTAAATTTTTTAAGTTAATTTTTGTATTATGTGGGCAAGTTTGTTTACGTAAACTCGTTAGGTTAGCCCCCCCCCCTCCCCACGTAATAAATAGTAAACAAATTGCATACCCCCCCCCCCCTCCCCCAAACGTGTTTACGTAATTTATGGACGGCCCCCAAGAGTAAATTAACATGGACAGTGAGGCATAAAATGAGCATAACTGTTATTTGATTGAAATTGATTTTAACTCGGTTTCGTGAAAAAAGAGTACGTAAGTGATATTAAACTACAAGTTTCACCATGTCAGGTCAAACTTGATGATTGTTTAAAGTGTTTACTCGATACTGTGAAAAATATTCATAAATTTCATTAATATTAAATTAAAGTAAATATATTTCATATTTACTTTATAGATATGAATTTCTAAATAAAAACTGGAGCGCTGCTGTTATATCATGAAATTTCATGATAATACTCGCACACTATAAATAAATTATGCCTGAATTATACGATACTTTTATGTATAATTAAAGGAAGCGTGTTGAAAATTCCACGTATTTGAACTTATTTTCTCAGGTACACAGTTCACAAGTTACCGCTAGATGGCGTATAACCAAATTCTCGTAAACCAAAAGAGAATAGACAAAGTTTTAGAATTAAATACATAACGTTTAATGTGCACGATTAGATAGGATTAGATACGATAGAACGTATATGACGTGTTTACGATATAAATATGTCGTGTGTACGATAAAAGTATTAGTTGAGTATACTCACAAAGCGATGGCTAAAACGGTGACGCCGACGCCCACGGTCGTCTCGATGCCCGCCACGAGGCTCACGGCCAGGCCCAGCGCCCGCAGCAGGGCTGCCGACCAGAAGAGATCGCCGCAGAGCGCCGGCAGAAACATCAGGCCGCCGACCCGGGCGCCGTAGTGCTGCTGGAACGGGTCGAGCATCGTCACGTACTCGGCCTTGCGCATCGGCTTGGCGAACAGCAGTGCACCTACGATCACAAGCAGCAGCATCGCGTGCATTAAGATCCAATTACAAAACTTTTGCATCGTACGTATAATCCATCAACTTGATTTCAACGGCTGTTTCGGTCCCGACCCGAGCGAAACCCGATTACACGCTCGAGGCGCTTTTTCCAAGTGTTTCGGTAATGTGCGTGGCTTGCGAGCGAGCTACCCGGTTATACGCGTATGAGCGAGCTTGAGCCACTTACGTACTCGAGCTTCGGCGTCGTCGTCGTTTCTTCCATTCGCTTTCGGTAGAGAAATAACGTTTCCAAGCGAGTTATACATCCAAACTCACTTTACTCGACAAGGCGCGCTTGCGACTCCTCCTCGGACAATTCGATTATTCCCCGGCGAGTATTTAGCAATGATCTTATTTAATTTTTTTTCTCTCCTCTTGTTTCAACCCCCCATTGTCTTTTTCATCGCGTCACTCGTAACGCGAGAGAGAGAGAGAAAAAGAAATAAGAAAAGAAGTAGCTTACACGTAGAAAAAGCTCGCGTAAGTCGTAGTCGTCGTGTTCTTTGCTTCTTCTATATACGTAACTCACCTGCGCGCGTGCGAAGAAATCCTCGAGGGGAGAATATCGCGCGCGCCTAAGCTCGCTGCTGCAGCAGGAGAGAGGACAAGTGCATGGGGATTTATACGCGAGAAAAAGTTTTGTCGCGAGCTGATACACGCGCGTAAATGTATAAATTTTGCTATACTCTAGGAACTATTGTACGTGACTTACCGAAAAGCAGGCTTAGACCGTAGCCGATGGGCACTTGGCACCAGGCCAATCCTCGGCTGAACATCGCGTCGGCCGTGCCGTGCACCAAAGTGTCCCCGACACATGTTGCTGGAAAAAAGAGAAGAAAAAAGAATGGACGACTCTTGAGGCGCAAATTCACAAATTATGCTCATATGTATGATCCGAAAAAGCGCACAAAGCCCATTGGTGGCGGTGGTGCGCTTCTAAAATATGTGTCGCGCGATAGTGTACAGTAAAAAGCGGCACGGCCCGGCTTTATCGAAATGTTATATATATGGGTGCTACAGGTATATAATACTTTCTGTCTGTGCCGCTTGTACCTACGCGCCCTAGCCTATACACTGCAGCGAGATTGCAGTGCATTACTTAAAGCGTATCTTTTTCATCTTCCTGTTTGGCTTTATTTCGAAAGAGATGGAGAGAGAAAGAGAGAGAGAGACGAAGCTTGCAAGCTCTGGAGCTGGTAAAAATATGGAACGCGACTGCCGCTTGTGATGTTTTATAATACGGAATAGAAGGGTAAAAGAGGGCAGTTTGCGCTCGATCGCAGCAGCAGCAGCAGCAGCATAGCTCTCGCACGAGTTTTTCAAAAGGCGCAGCCAACATCATTTTTTCTCTCTCTCTCTCTCTCCTTACTTTACTTGCCTTCCATTTACACGTCGCCCGAGTGACGTGTTTTTATAGTTTTCGGAAGGAAAATTGGAATTTTTCACTCGGTGCTTTATCGAGCGCTTAATCTTTATTCATTAAACTTGAGCCGCTGCAGCTACTGTTATTGCTGCGCATTAAGAAAACAAAAGAAAAGAGATCGCGCGTCAATTTTCTTGTTACGTGTCATCGGGTCACGCGCAGGGTTCTGAAACTTGAGCCAATTCAAAGGGAGGGGCTCTCCGTGTGGCAGTTCGTTTTTTCTAGCTCGCGTCGTGCACGTATACAATAAAACACACACAGATCCGTCATTTACGAGCGTGCAGCTTCACCGTGCTAATATAATTTAGACGCTTTTGGACCTTAAAACTGCTCGAACTTTCGTATTTATACGCTTAACCATTTGCTCCTCTCTACCTTGTTTACGTTCGTGTATAATTTACGAGTATATAGCTGGAGCACACTATATCGCGAATACACACACACACACATGCGTATAAAGACATGATTATAGCATATAGCCGACTCTCTCATAGCGTACGTATTTTACTACCGCTGCTGCTGCTGCGCCGCTCCCGCAGGTCTCCAGCTCGATTGCATTCGCACAGCGATTCGCGATGCGACCGCCGGCTGTGTCTATATACATACCGTCTGCGCCGCGCGCTCGTATATAGTGCGTACTCAACGCTGCAGCGGTAGCAGCAGCTCCTGCGCTTCAGCCCGAGTGTATAATACGTATATATAGATATACGAGCGCGAGCACAAGCAGTCGCAGAAGTGCAGCAGCAGCAGCAGGTTGAGCTTCATTAAGGTAATGGTTTGCAAAAGCTGGCGATTTTGAAAACGGAAAGGGTTTACATACACACACGCACACTCACAGACACAGAAGAAGCGTTCATTATACATCCGCGCGCCGAGAGCTTGCATCATCATAATTCGTGGCCTTTTCGCGCGATGGATCCGCTACACTGCTAGCTGCTGTGCGCGCAGCAGTGTTTGCGCGCGGCTATTTTCGTAATTTTAATCAACGTGGAAAAACATAATTGATTTCATCCGTTCAACCGTATGTACATGAATTATACAATGGGCAATGAAAAGCGAGGTGGTCATATACTTGTGAAATTTTGTGATTTATTCAAACGATCGTGCATTTATGCGCGCACACGCGGTACCCGAAAGTTCGGTAAACTACATACACTTGGCGGGAGAGAGAGAGAGAGAGAGAGAGAGCGAGAAATCACGATGGTTCACCCCAGTTTCACATTATACTCCACCCAAACACGTTCGACATTGTTTAAATACATATAAGCAAAAGCTCGCTTATCGAAGTTCGGGTCAAAATGATATGTGTGCCGCGGGTCAATTCACTAGTGTGCCTATATAGTCCGTGCTCTTTATATAATGCATTAATCAAGCTGACATCAGCTCTTTCTGCGAAGTGGTACAGTGCACCTAGCTCGTATGTGTGTGTGTACCTACATCCAGCAGGAAACAAAAGATCTATATATTAACGTCAGTCACGCGTTCGCGAGGCAGTTCGGTTCTGTGTATGTATGGATCGTATATGTATTATATGTATTGAAAATTTCCCACGAGACGCGACTGAACTAATAAGAGCTCGAGTATGTGTACGTCGCAAGTTTGTGTATTTCGCATACATCGCAGCCAAATGAGTCGCTGTGTACTCCGTGTTTGTCAGGATTTAGCCGCGTATTGAATTATACGCCAAGTCTGGGCGATCTCGTAATATATTGTTACGCGATTGAATAATGCATTATTTGTCAACGAGTGAAATATCGTACTTGGCGTAAAACTTTACTCTGTATGATTCTTGTGCGACTTTCGTATACGACTTGGCTATGGCTTGACTTATCGCGCGTCGATCGAGAAGCGCCGAAATTTCGATGCGAGTTGGTCTTCGCTCTTTGTCGGGAGAAACAATATCTATATTATAAGTGCCCGTGTCGCGTGTAAATCAATTTTAGTGGAAAATTATGGTATTTAATCGGGTCTGATGACATGTAGTATAGAACAGACATAATTTCTGGTCAAGATCCAGATAAAAAATTAAAAATCGAGAAAGAGAGAGAAAAATGACCACTTATACAAGCTGTTAGCCATAATTTTCCCTCGCGCTTGGCTATAATAAATTTTAATTAAAAAAAAAAAAGGAAAGAAAATCGTATTTCGATGAAAAAGTCCACGTTGGTCGTTCTCAATTTCTTTGTGTCGCGCAGCAAAAGAGACTCGGAACGATCCTCTTCAACCAGCTAGCCGCAAGTAAAAGCGCGAGCCTAATTAAGAGCTCGGGATCGAGTCCTCGTGCGCGCGCGCTCACACATACACACACACACACACACACACACACAGAGCGGTGCATTGTTCATTCCGACCCCCGCCCGTATTCTTTTTTTCTTCTTTTTGCTTCTCTACTCTTTCTTCGTTTGTTGGCCCGTATACACGTATATACGACGGGCGGGCGAGCGAGCGCACGACTTTTCTGAAGACCACTTGGCTCTTGGTCGAGAGGCTTGCAGGACTCGCTTGCTGTGCACGCGCGAGTACGCTCGCAGCTCACAAGCATATATATATCAGATGTGAGTGTATATAGCACGCGTGGCAAAGGTCCCGAAGCTTTATTGTGCGTACGCGTACGGCATGATACTGCGACGTAGTTGCTGCTGCTGCTACTACTGCTGCAAGCTCGAGCACGGCCTCGCGACTATAAGATACGCCGTGGTTAGCACGGAATGAGCTTGCGACGAGGAGAGAAAAACAAACGTTTTTGGGCGATCCTTATCTTTCTCTTTTTCGTCGCCGTCTTCGCGTATACACGCGACTGTACAACGAGGACCGAGTTTTTATTTTCGCGCTGAATTATTTCCTCCTTGTCGGCGCGGAGCTTTTTACCGTTACGAAAAAAAAAGTTTTCCACGGTAGAGCACGACGCCTCATTGCGTTATATTTTTGCGCAAACGAAACACGAAGATTGCGTACTGGAGGCCTGTGAGCCCCGTAAGTTACACGTCTCTTATTATACGCGTAACATTGTTTTAATGTCGATGAAATATTACAACGTCGCGCTCGCAGAGATAAATATGCTCCAGAGCTTTATCTACGCGGGCGAGCAGATCGCAGAGCTTCCAACTATTAAAATAAGACGCATATTTTTAACTTCGCATAATAATACATCGAGATAGTAGCTATAGATAACAAAATTTTCCCGTCGTCGTAAGAGCGCTCGCCGTACCGGGGCATATAGCTGGGTGTGTAGCTGCGTTAAGCGGCGCTGAGCAAGCTCCCGCGAGGCCAGGTGTAGTTTATGTGCGGTTATACAGTATCTCCTATACCATTGGGCTGCTGCTATATGTACTATAATGCATAATGTATACTTACCAACGAGCGAGAAAATGGCGAGAAAAAGTCCGACGCTGCGATTGGCCAGTATCATGTGGCTCTGGGAGCCGGCCGAGGCGCGCTTGCGGCCGTGCAGGGCAGCCCACAAGCCGAGCCCGACGATCGCCGCGTAGAGTGCGCCCAATCCGGCCGCCCCCGCCACGTAGATGCCCATGACGACGCTGCTATTGCTACTGCTGCAGCTGCTTCACCTGCGATCATACATCATGGCAATGAGAATTATACCAATCAAGTTCGTTTTTTGTACGCGGGCATAAATAGATTTTTGTTTACAATTTCATTGTTGGTAATTGCAATAATTATGAGTCTGCCACGTAGCGGGCGCGATATCAACGACTTCTTCCAATAATATTATCGATTAGAGTCGATGTCTCGCCGTACTTATATCATAATATGTGAGAAGGTCGATGTATACCATGCAAGACTCGGCTCGATTTCTGAAGTAAATAGATCACTCACGGGATGTTCCCTGAGCCTTTTCCTCGTTCGCGTAACAAACGGCTCGTAATATACTGCCGACGCTGCTGCTGCGAGGGCTCTGCTGCACACACACACACACACACACACACACTCGCATGTACTGCAATTCACGTGTACCCACGCGTCTATGGCATACAACAACAACAACAACAACGTATTTAGCGGCTCGATCTCGGCATCGAAGCTTGATTGATCGATGGACGGACTAATACAATTAATGATCGCAACCGATTACTGCGTAGCTAACGCGCGTATGTGTGTGTAGGCGCGCTTACAATCCCTGAACTGCACTACACAAGCGTAAGTAATCTACGGCATTGATTAAATATTTGTTGACGCAATGATTGTTGTTACGTTAACTCGACGATGATTAAATCGATGCGTGAATTACAATTTTAATGAGAATTTAAGCGAGAAAATCTTGCGTGGATGACGACGAGGGCGATTGATATTTTGAATTGGCTATACGTTGGACGATACTCATATTAATTATTATACTCGTCAGCGATTGATTTACGTGATAAATATCGCGTTACAAGGTTATTAATATTGAGATTTACTAAAAAAAAGGGTTTATCGCATATATGAGAAAAGCTCAATATTAGAAGGTCAAATAGCTATGTTCTGATGCATTGTTAGAGGGAACAATATCTTATATAGCTATATATAGTTATTTTAACTTTACCACTTGCAGGTTTACTGAAATAAAGATTCTCGCCATCTAGCAGCAGAGGCTTAAAGTGGTATTACCGTATTTGAAGTAGTAGAAAACAGCACTAAATTTTTTTGAAATATTGAAATGGTAATTATCATAAAATGGGTTCAATATTTTAAAATATTTTACATGGTTATTACACCATTGTTATTGTTGAAAATTTCTATCACGGCGCTAACAGCTATCATATCTTAGATGTTTCGTGAATGATTGAGATGATTAACAAAATATACTGAAAAAACTATGTTCAGAGGACTCAACGTGTTTTACATCAGTCTAAAATTAAACATCGGCATCAGTCGAGCATTAGCATAAATGCAAAGTTTTATCGACGTTTGAATAGCGATTATCGTCCGACTCTCCGTGAAAACGCAAAGCCCATAAATCCCCGACCGCCCGACCAATTTGTCTTGTTTGCGACCGCGCGATTGATACAGATGCGATTTTTACTCTCTCTCTCGCTTCGAAATTTATTCAATCGATGCGAAGATCCTTGAGCCACGTCGCTCTCGTTGGTTTGCATATTGCATTATTATTGTATACACACAGGCTAGAGCACAGGCCGTTATAGCGCGCAGCAGTCGGTCGGCCAGTCGGTCGCTTGACCTGACCTGCATTCAAAATTGAGAGAGAGAGAGAGAGAGAGAGAGAGAGAGCCCCATTGCATGCGCGCGTATTATTATATGTGTATACACGCGCGTGCACAAACCTAGTCGATTATTCGGTACGCGGCCAAACGTATATAGGAAATAGAATGCCGAGAGTCGTAAATGAAGTAATTAACGTGGCAATTATAAATTGCTTTCTCTCTGCATAATACGTATGTGCGCCGACGATTGCAACTGCGTACATATATACACATGATTGTGCGCTTGTTTGTATACGCGCGTTAATTAAACCGTCAATTATTCACGACGGTACTTGCAAAAAATATTACGTACGTATGCAATTGCGTACCAAAGAAGAAACATTTACAAATGAATTTTTTCATCTCGACAGCTTTTTTCAAGAACCGCACACGTATGTGCAGATAAAAATCGATATGAATTCTAAGCGCATATTTTCGAAAAGTTAGCAGAGTTTGAAATTCTTTGAGCTCTTTTACGTGAGGGCCCTGCGCCTTTTTTTTCATCACAGTAAAGGTATATCACGAATAAAGAGTCGATGATTGGATTTTAAAGCACGAGCCTAGACTCTTTTCCAAGAGTCGAACGTTTGAAGGGATCACGGGTCGTATACATCTAGGTCCTGATACGTATGCATGACTTTGAATTTTCACCGCGTACATAAAATGTCATCAGGAAGGCCTCCGCGCACACCACCGCGCGTTGAAATTGTCGAGCGAGCGCGCGATACGAGCACGCTAGATTACACAAAGCCATGCTGCTGCTGCGTCCCGAAAATTTTGCCGAGAGCAGCCGCCGCGAACGAGTTTTAGAGTGCATTAGCCACGTAAGAGACTTTACTCTCTTTTTTTTCGGGCATTGTGTTGTTGTTGTTATTGTTGCTAAACGCGTTACATGCACGCTACATGGACTGCTGCTGCACGCGCGCGAAATAGTGCTCCAAATGTCAGGAGTACATTAAAAAACGCTTACGCTATACATACATATTATACTCGTTGTTCTGCACCTACTCTACAGGGCGCGCGTGTATACGGTTTAAATGCCGACCTCTTTGCACATCGAGTCGAAAAAACTTTTCTCTTTCAAGACTTATACACACGTTACATGTACGAATTCAAACACTCCTTCTCTTATTTACTTCGGCGAATTGTTATCGTTACACCAGCTTTTCATGTATATTATAAAATGCACATTTCCATCTTTCCTCTCAAGACGCCTGCATTATACATTTTCTTCATCTCCCCTATATGCTGTATGCAGAAGTGTAAACATATTTTTGCACACCGACACCTGCCAGCTTCGCGTTATGTACAGCGCAGCGAAACAATACGCGCGCACCGATGCAGCAGCAGCGCTTGGCCTCGAATATATATGATAAAATACATAATACGCATATAGATGCACACAGTAGTACGAACCTCGAGCGTCTCGAGGAAAGCTTATATCCAATAGGATACACAAACGTACTCGTGTGTCTTATACGCTGCAGTATGTGTGCGCGAGTCTATATCAATGTACATATATTAAATTCAGTGGCGCCTAGGTGTGTGTGTGTGTGTGTGTGTACGAGCTTGCGAGCTTTGCACTATATGACAAACACACAGCATGAATATTCATCGGCCGAAGGAAGAAAAGGGTTGGACGTGCCCCGTATATACGTATACATATACACATCTAATATAATACAATATATGAGCAGAGTAAACACTCGACGCCGACGCCTCGTGCCCTTGTTGCCCGAGAGCCGCGCGCTCGTTCGAGTGGCTGGGATTTTTCTTCTTATTCTTACTCTTTTTACTTTACGGCGAGCGGAAAAAGGGAGCAAGAATGAAATTGGCCGATGACGAGATAATCCACGCTCTCGGCGCTGCTGCGCATATTATATTCTATATAAAATATTAATACGTGACTCGCGCGTAAATGTCTGTGTGCGCGCGCTATATACAAGGTATATCGTGTGTATTCAAAGATAATGCGTGTGTGTGTGTGTGTGTGTGTGTGATAAAAAAAAGAGAGAAGTAAAGCTCGCGAAAGGCGTCTTAACACACATCGCCGTAAAGAGGCGAACTTAATAATACACCACTCGCGCGTATAGGTGGTATGTGTGTTGAGATCGCGAGAAAGATCTGCCACGCGGCTCGAGAGGCCCCGGCTAAAAAGCTTTGATGTTCCCTTGTATATTATGTACGCTCGTGTAATACACACTCGTATCGGTGTAAGAATATTGCAGTCATCTCTCTCTTTCTCGTTTTTCTTTTTTTTTTCTTTTTTTGCATTGCGCGAAGATTGAAAAGAAAAGCTATAAGAAGCCCCCTTCTAAGTTTTCCCTCTTCCTTACCGCTCGCTTTTTTTTTCTTCTCTTATCCTACTTGCTTACTGTTGCCTTTCAAGCTCGCGAAAGCTCGCGTGCGTGAGCTTTACTGCAACTCGTTGCTGTATACGTATAAGTGCACGTATTTGTATGTGTTTGTGTGTATGCGTGTGTAGGTGCAGTCGGTAAGTCTTTGCCTCGTGTGTGCAGGCAAGCAAGGTCTGCCTGCTGAAGGTGCTCAAAATGGGAGAGAGAGAAAAAAAGAGGGAGAGAACGAGTAAGAGCTTGGAATTTTACTTATCGTGCGTACAAATGGAAAAGAAGATACAGAGGGAAAGCTTGATTCTTCAATCTATCTTTCTCGTACGAGCTTTTTTCTTCTTCTTTTTTTTTTGACTCTTTCACTCTCGTTCGAGGAGAAAAAGTTCGCGTACGGTTGTCTTTTTTGTTTTGTATCTTTTTCGTGGTCCTTACCGGGCTTACCAAAAAGTATATAGCGCACTAAAATTGTTTAGAGTTGATGATGAACGAGTGAGATCAACTTTCGAGACTGTTTGAAATATACGGGGTCTTTCGAGCATCGACGATACGAGAGATCGACGTAATTTAATTTAGAGACAGATAGAAAAAAAACAACAAATAAACTAGGCACTGCTATCCCTTTACTGAAAACCGATCGGAAATTTATGAAACGCATCGTCTCGTATATAGTGCGCAAAAGCGGTTCGATCGTCGCAACCTAATTCTCGTGTGTACGTAAGGTATGGGCTGAGGCCTTGAGCCGCGAGAGCTCGCGCGCACCAATAGCTCGAATTAATCTGCTTAATTTTCTAAACTGTATGTGCGGAGCTTGCTGCAAGCTCGCGTAGTACATAAACCTATGTGTAAAGCATTAGCACGAGAGACAGAGTTTATCGAGCGTTCGTACGCGGGTCCAATGTAGATCCTATAATGTACGTACATCAACGTGAACTGGAGCTTACTGTGGCTGCCACCGCTGCTGCTTACACCACGCAATGATTAAAGCTCTCTTCCGGTATTTATGGGATCCGCGAGAGAGTGAGAAAAAGAGTGAAACAGAGAGAGAGAGAAAGAGACTTTTCAATGTGCTTTGCTAGATGGATGATAAATCGAGCCTGTATCATGCGCATGCCATGTTATGCAGAGAGAGAGAGAGAGAGAGAGAGAGAGAGGAGAGCTTAGGCGGCAAAAAAGCAAGCCTCGCGCGCGCTCTTTTCTCGCGCACACACACACACACACACACACACACACACACAAACTCGGGTTCTTTTTCAATTGAAAAGTGGAACGCGCACGCCGGAAGCAACGACGTTGCTCTCGCGTATACTCGCGCATACACCGTATAATATACATATATGCAGCACACACGAATGTGTATACATTCACTAGCCGGAAATCTATGGCGCGTGCGATGTCGTCGTCGTCGTCGTCGTAGATTCACCTCGTTCGGGGTGTACACATACCTCTACTCTGTTTCAAAAAGCTAGTTTGAGAAATAAGCGTTTGTGTGTGTGCACTGACAGGCAATGCCGAGAAAGCTCCACAGCTGTATGCAAAATGGAACGAGACGTATATTATACGATACAGAGGACAGAGGATGCGCACGAAAGAGAACAGAGAGAAAAAAAAGTAATCTACTAATATACACGGCGACCGAATGACCTGTCGAACGTCGTTGCTTATTATTTGCCGACAATCGCGCGCTCCTCTCGTGAAACAAGTGATGGCCTGATCGTGTCATCGCGATAAATAATGTGTCGCGATTGTTTATTGGAATTTACGGGACGACGCTGTCTCTATACGTTGAGCGCGATTTTTGAAATTTTTGGTATAATGCGATAATATCAGAGTCTCGCGAAATGGACTGATATTTTGAAGCTCATGCGTGCAATTTGCGTTTAATGGTGGCTTCGTGAAATTTTCATTTCATAATAGTATCATGCTATGATTGAAGAAACTACACTTTGGAAATTTAACGTAAAGAATATAGCATATAATAGGATTTTATATACGGTACGTAGTTAATTGAAGTCACGCGATTATTGTGAAATTATGTCTTTCAATCTTTGCATACTCGATTTACTTTTTAACGGGTGGATGGAATTGTTACTATTACTTATAGATCATCGAGCATTAATGCTATTAAATCCTTTGCATGTACGGAAATCAGTCGTGGGGATTAAAGTGCGAAGTTTAAGAATGAATCTTGCCTCGCGGTATAACAATAAGGAGTAGGTACTTGAGAAATATTGTTTAAATTTTGTAATCCATGTAAAGAAAGTGAAAGGAAGGTTTTATACAATCACGACAAAATTAACAACAGATTGTAATACTTTATTGTTCGTTACGAAATTGAAGAATATTTACCTCAAAATATCTCTGAAATTTCATATCGCACACATGTGAGTCTACAAATCTACATCAAACTTAAATGTGTCTTAGAACAAATCACTCACTCCTAGAGTTAGCTTCAATCATGTACTGCATTTATATGAGATTTCAGGGTACCTTCTTGTCCAAATGATTTATGGCTGATATCATGTTCAAAGAATTGGCTACGATTATGTACTACATTTATGTGGTTATTGAGATGACTTTTGTACCCAAATGATTTGAAACAAATATCACATACGAAGGGTTTGCTCTGATCATATACTGTATTTATATCACATTCGAATTATCACATTCGAAGGGTTTACTACCATTGTGTACTGTATTTACGTGAACTTTGAGAGTACTTTTTTGTCCAAATGATTTGCGACAAATTTCACATTCAAAGGGTTCGATACGATTATGTACTGTATTTACGTGTGTATTGAGATTAGTCTTTGATGAAAACGATTTGTGACAAATCTCACATTCAAAGGGTTTGAGAAGATTATGTACAGCTTCGACGTGGCGTTTGAGATAGCATTGATAATCAAATGATTATGTACGATTTCTATGTGTCTATTCATGTTTTGCTTTTGTCCAAATGATTTTTTACAAATATCACATTCGAAGGGTTTCATACGATTATGCACTGAATTTATATGAGGTTTGAGTTGACTTCTTTGTCCAAATGATTGTGACAAATTTCACACTCAAAGGATTTGCTCCGTTTATGTACTGAGTTTATATGTCTATTGAGATGACTCTTGTCTGAAAATGATTTGTGGCAGATATCACATTCGAAGGGTTTGCTCCGATTATGTACTGTATTTATGTGAGAGTTGAGGTGTGGTTTCTGTCCAAACGATTTGTGACAAATTCCACATTCGAAGGGTTTGCTTCGATTGTGAATTACATTGACGGGACGTTTAAGGTAGCTTGGGCAATCAAATGATTTGTGAAAAATTTCACCTTCATATTGTCTAATGCTTTTGTGTGTCGAATTAATATAAGTACTTAAACACGTTTCTCCTTTATAAATCTTCCGACACAAATTCCCCTTATGAGATGATTTGTTCGGAGTTATTTTTTCACATATTTTTACCTCGCTAGATTCGTCAAGCTTCAATCGGGACTTTTCTTGAAATGAACTGTTGTTATCGTTATCGAATTCTTTTTTAGCCAAAATCGTCGAATCCTTATCGTTTAAGATCTGAATGTGGTTTTCCACTTTCATTACGGACGGATAACTTTGATGCTCCGTTTTACAGATGGTTGTCGATAAAGACGGTAGTTCAGTTTTAACATCTTTGCACTCAAAATCAATGAATATATTTTCATTCATGTCATTGGTCTGATTTTCGTTTTCCATTTTTACGGCAAGTTGAAAATTTGGATGCTCTGATTTACAGATGTTTGTTGAAAATAATTTAACATCTTTGCACTCGAAACCTAAGAATATTTTTTCGTCTAGCTTTTCCTGTAACGCCATACCCTTGTTCATGTGATTTGCCTAATATTAATATTACGCAAAAGCTTTTGATACTGGAAAACATGAACACAATTCATATTATTCAACTCACCGATGATTTACGAAACTTGATTGTTTCAAATTTATTGGCTTCACAAGAGTCCACCGAGTTAATAATATTATCGTCGTCTACGACCGACCAAGCATCATTCGGTTCATCTTTCACCCTAGAGAATAAATAAGTTTGATGATGCGATCGCTTAAAAAAATATCATTGAATGGAAAAAAAATTAATTCCTAATTTTGCCCTCTTTGCTTTCCATCGCTCGCTTTATTTTATGCAATCACTATGAATTTTCACGATTTGCACTGAGAAATTATTCGAGGTTATATGCCTCGAGATAGCCAACACTGTAGTCTGTATCGCTAATTCATCAATTTGTAAACACTTGCTTACTGCAGGACATTAGCGAAGTGACCCCGCGATTGTGATAGCTCCTTGGCGATACTTTCCCCCTCTACTGTCGACTGGTCATAGGCAGTAATGTACTGCGATACAATAGAGGCACTCGCGTGCCATTGAAACCACGCCGAAATTGTAATGAAACTTGCCATTCATACACGCGCCCAATTAAATTACGCTTCTTATGTGCGATATATGCAGAGAAACATTTGCACAAATTAGAACTATACTTCTGAACGCAGACCGACACAATACAAAAAGCGGGTAGTACGTATAATTTTACGAAATACATCAATATTTTTTTACTTAAAAAAAAAGCAGTGGATTGAATGTGTTTTCGAAATAAACGTGTGGTGATTGGTCGTTGAATTTGGGTAGATATAGCCGGCAGAACATCGGGCACGAGTTTTTAAATTCGTGATAACACGATGAGTGATCGAGTTCAAGAATGATTTATGAGAAGCGCTTGTTTTTCAATATTAAAAATGGGAGTGAGATAAGCCACACCTCAGCACGGATAGTTGGCCGATTCGTTCCATTCTGATTCACGTTTTTTCCTAACACACACATACATACGCGCAGCGCGCATCGAGTACAATATAGTTTCGATTCTCTCGTGTCCGGGCGCGATAGAGAGCTGTAAAAAACGATACTTTTATGCGGGCAAGCCAATGCGCGAATCTATAATAATACGGTGGGTGTGGGTAATTCGGCAAAAACGGGAAATTATTTCGCGCGGGCCGAGAGATCTCATTGTATCGGAGAAAATCCGCAACGATCTAATTCTTTCGCTCGATAAAGCTCGTTATCGTTGGAACTTATTGCACTCGCCAAAATCTATACTCTCCCGCGAGTCATAAATATAAATCGTACATCATATATATATCGTTGATTTCGGGGCTAGCTGCCAGCTCGCTAAAATACAATATCTCTCGATCGATTTTCGAAGCGCTACCTCCGGGGAGGATACGATTCGTTTGTAATACCATCTCTTTGTAATCATATTTATATCTACACAATCAACTCATCCTCGTCGAGTTCCTTAAATATCTGATAGCTGCGGCGAGCGAGCTTCTTTGAGCTCTGGCGACGAGCGCCAACATCTTTTTCCGTCGCACTTTTCTCCCTTGTATGCTCCTTCTTTTTTCGTTCGCGTCAAAAGACTCTGAAAATACCGCAAATATACTTTCCTTCTTTCTTGGATCTTCGATCGTTCATTTATTTCCGTACGTTGCTTGATTTTATATAATTTTATCATAATTCTCTTGTATAAGACCTTGCAAGGCTACTTGTGCGTCATTTATCCTTTCCTCGAAATGTATATTATTATAAGCAGTTTATCGAGGCCGATTCCGGACCAACTGAGAGCTCGTCTGCAGCGGCAAAGGCGTACACGATCACAAAGACACATAGGCTTGTATTGTAGGTCGACGTAATCCAAAAGGAAGATATTGCCTGTGCGAGGCCTTACGTCGCATATATCGATCACTGTAACCTCTCGAATCGTATTATCTATATAGAAGCGCTAGTAGTAGTAGTAGTAGTAGCAGTAGTAGCGGATAGTAATTGGTATGGTAACAGCGTACGGCTCTCTGGAGAGGCTTTCCACGCTTTTAATATACATGTATAATATATAGATGCACGATCTGCATTACTCGAGCGTACGTTTTGTCTCTGCTCAGCGTTCCAGGTAATAGCATAGAGAGACGAGGCACGATGGTACAGTATCCAACAACGACCTCCAACTTATATACTAGATATATAATACAAGAGCATACCGTTAGCCGAGACTATATCTTTTCTCACCCCTTGCCTCCTGTATATATAACACTAGTATGCCATACCCCAGCGAAGCACGTATCTTTATGGTTTTACAGTACTTATTTGCGCCTTGTAAATCTTTGTGTATAAACACGAACGGACACAACGACGCAGAGAGAGAGAGAGAGAGAGAGAGAGAGAGAGAGGAATCTGCGTTATTTTTATTTGCAAGCTCTACGCCGCAAGCTCCACGGGTATAAAATCCTGAGCGGCTTTTCTCTCTTACTCGTTTGTTTTTGTTGAACGATTGGAAAATATTCGCGATGATTCTTTTTTCTTCAACCTTTGTCGTTGTCGCTGTCGTTGTTGTTGTTGCTTTTTTTTATTTATAAAACAGCGATCTTTGTAACGTCGATACAGCCGTGAACTACAGTACTGTGACCTTTTAACTAGTATCGTTGATACGTATTTATCGGCTTTCGAGGAATTTTTATTTAAAAAAAGAAAATAGCTAGAAGTAGTGTACGTTGCGCGCGACATTGAAACAATGAAATAGGTGTATAAGCTTCGCCATGTGACGAGACGTGCTTACGTATCGTTCGATCGCAACGTTGTTATCATTATAAATGAAATAACGACGAGTTGAAAAAAAAAGACAAAGTGCGCAACTCGCGTGCGCGAAGCGTGTACGGCCGCGTATATCGAAAAACGTACGAAAACGAAACGATGAAAATGAAAAAAGCTACACTCACCTGTGAGGCTTATCCGCGTCGGCTGCGTATGTAACTTCGCCTCATAACTTTCACAGTCGAGCGCCGTGGCCAATTGATCCCATACTCTCTCTTTCTCTCTTTTTCGAGCAGGGGGGCACAATTCAGTTTGACGTATGCATTTTCCACCCACCGAAAAAAAAGCTCTCAGCCCGCCTGGAACAGTTTTGCCTTCGTCGTCATTGCTCGCTTGATCTCTCTTTCTCTCCTTTCTCAGTCCTCGATCTTCTTCCCCCGGGCGCTGCATACATGAAAATGTGCAAACAGATAACTTCGTTTATATAACGTTATTTAAAAAAAAAAAAAAAAGGATATGGAAGAAAATTACGAGATCAAGTCAAAATGAAATGTGCAAAGCGAGAGAAGAAGGAGAAGATTGAGTTAGGCAAATGACCGCGCGCGCGCCCGGCACACGAGCTTTTTCGTTAGTATATGTGTGTTGTGTGTGCATACGTGAATGTGTGGTGTGTGTGTGTGTGTGCACGCCACTCGAGAGCTAACTTAATTGGAGTGTTCCATTGACGCGCGGTGTTACTTTTCAGCGGTAAGAGGCGTAGGGTGAAAAAGATTTTTCTTTTGTTTATCATCCGCGCGCGCCTTGTTTACTCGGCATTAAAATTTTAGCTTGATTTGCTCGTGCCGAATCAGAGAGCCCAACTGTGGGCCATTGTAACGAAAAACGGAGAAAGAGAGGAAAAAAACAGATAAATAAATAAAGGACGCCCGCACGCGCGCACAGATTTTCAGCGCGCTCCACCTGTGCAGTCGACGAAAATCGTCCCTACGCTGTTCCGCCCTCGCGATGATTCTCTGCGTTTCTCTCTATCTCTGCCTCTATCTCGCGGGGTAAAAAAGAGAAGAGAGAAAAAGAATGACGATGTCTCATTTTTTTCGCGGCCTCTTCCGCGCGTTATACACTCACGTGTGCGTTATATACGCTATAATACTGCTGCATGCGCTGCTCGCGAACAAAAGGCCCGAGTGAGCTCGCGCGCGCTCAGCAATTAATCGCGTCGAGGAAGGAAAGTACACGGTACATTATGAAAGGTAATTAATCGTCTGTCTGGTGGTACAACTGCTTACTGCTGCAGCAGCAGCAGCAGCAGCTATTGAAAAGTAAAAAATTAATACTCTCGGCTGCTGGTGCCGTGGCTGCTGCCGCAAGCTCTGCCATTAGAAAGGTGCTTGGAATATTTATTTGCCCTCCCTTATATTCTCTTACTCGCGCGGCATTGTGCATTATTGACTATATATAAAGCGCGCGCGAACAATATTATATGTGATACATATATATGAAATTGGAAATTTATATATATATTATGAAAATGCACCGCGCACACGTTGGCTGAATATGTATATAGCTGAAAATAAACCATGCGCGATGTGTACATGAATATTTCCGCGAGTCGCACACCGCGGCAGCGGCTTTATCATCATTATATTAACATCGTTGCGCTTCGGATTTAAATCAGTCGACTAAATGAAAATAATCGATCGCGTATGTACATCGCGGCGCCGACCGCTATACACACACATAGACAGACAATTCCGAGCTATGTAGGGGGATAAACGCCGCTGCACACCCACACAGCAGTTGTATGCGATAAAGATTACGCACTTTCGGGCGCGCGCATTGTAATTTCGTGATCGTGTCGGTGCGGTGCGGCACACAGAGGGGCCTATACTATATATAAGGGAGCTGAGCGAATTATCGACGAGCGCACGAATAATCCGTTGTCACTAAATAACATCGCGTACAGGACGTGCCGTGTATGTGAGGATGAAAATTCTCTAATGAGTAAATAAACGCGCACACGTCGCAGAGTCGAGAGCAGAGATTTTATACAGGATCTAGTCGGCGCGGGCAGACACACGCGTCTCTTGTGCATCAGTTCACGCGCGCGTAGATAGAGTATATATATATAACAACACGATGCCGCGCAGTGTGTATACAAGGCATGACATACTACTACGTCGCTCCTCTCTCCTCTTCTAATGTATCTTTACGCGTTCGTAAGAGTGTGAGCTTTACGACGAGCTTGAAGAGAAGCTCCGATCTAAAAGAGCTTCACAATATAATAATCACCTTTTGTATCGTCGAAGGGCTGCCGCTGCCAGGCGCGTCTTGAACTTGACTCCGCGAACTCTCTCACGCACTCAACAACAATTCAAGTTTCAAAATTAATCTTACTTCCGCACGTAAACTGTTCCAATCGTGCGAGCGTGCTGTACTACTACAGATGACACAAGATCACGAGATCAAAAAAAAAAAATAAATAAAAGAGTCAACGATACAACGATAAATTGGCGAGATGAAGTGTATAAGCTCGCGAGTAGCGGCGGATGAAAAGTTGTATCCGTGTCGAGGCGATGCGCGTTACTGGCGCGGATCGTCGTCTCTCTCGTAGTCGCCGTCGTCGTGCATGCACACAGCAGCAGCACAGAGAGAAAGAGAGAGAGAGAGAGAGAGAAACAGCTACCGGAGAGAAAGAGAGAAGAGTCGTCCCTCTCGTCGAGTCACTATGTGAAAATGCCGAGGGGGTTGCTGGCTGCCGCTGCTGCTTCCGAGCGCGCAGCGCATACACGTACACACACACTCGTATCAACAGTAGTAGCAGCAGCGGCGGCAGCGGCAGAAGCAGATGAGAGCGAGAGAGAGAGGCTAAAAGGCTATATAGGGATGCTGCGAGGGCGCGATCTCGGCACGTGGGGGGCGCGCAGCAGCAGCAGCGGCAACGGCAGCGGCAGCAGCACGTATACACACAGGCACCGGTTATTGATCCGTTTTCTGCTGCTGCCGGCTGCTGTGCTTTCTCTCTCTATGTGCTGCTCTGTGCTCTCCGCCGCACACGCCCCGCACACGTTTACACGTTTACACTCGCTTGCTCCGTACAGTGCAGCCAGCAGCCAGCAGCACATAGGTATATGGGATATGTAGTACCGTACCGCGTTTCGTTCGCTTCGCAGAGCCCTGTTGTAATTTACCTCCTACATCATGGGGCTGCTCTCTCTCTCTCTCTCTCTCTCTAGGGGAGTAAGAGAGAGAAAGGAGAGCTTTTTCGTTCGTGCTGCGCGGCACATTTTTGCCGATTTACTTTTACAGATTATCGTTGGTCAACAAACTTTACCACGCGCAGGCACTGGAATGGATATAGATACACGGGGTCTTGTGTAGCCGAGGCTTACGCCGGACGGATCGGAGTCAGGGGGTGCTGCTGCTCACAGAAAGAGAGAGAGAGAGAGAGAGATAGAGAGAAGAGTTTGAGAAAGAGATTATACGCCCTAACGCGGGTTCTCGGTCGCTGAGAGAGAAAGAGAGAAGATTTTGAAGAAAAATCTCGAGATTTTCAAGCCGATGATTCGACCAGCAGGATTAAGTAAGATGTACCTGACTCGACTGCCTAAATCTTGTACGAAAGGGATTAAACGTATCTTTTCCTGTGTACAGGGGGCAAATCTTTGCTCCTATACGCCACGCGCCCGCGGCTGCACTCGCATTTCTATATCTATCTATCATACGCTATATACTATTTGAATAATGAAGCACCGTCGAGTACACGCGATTGTGTATTCGCGAACGAGCGAACGCGAGTTTATTCGAGAGAGTTGTGTGTGCGCGGGAACGAGCTGAGAAGCGCGCGAACTATAACAAATTTTAAACTATTCTCGACAGCGTATGTACTACTACACCTATATATAGTTTCGTTATAAACTTAAAATGCGGCGCCACTTGCGTCACTCTCTTTCTTACCCTCTCTCGGGCAAATTCAGAGTGACAACGTGTTCATAACTACTATATGCAAAGCAAAAAAAGAAAAAATAAATAATAATGATGACAAATAAAACTTCTCGACTCGAGGCGGATCGTGTGCAGGAACGGGTGCGGAACTTTGCGCAAAAGTTTCATTACTCCCGCGCGAGCGAGCGCGCGCGGTGCGCGCCAAGCGATTCATTCATTAGCAGGAGTGTTCTTGTGAAAATTTAAAATCCATATAGATGATTCGTCGTCGCGCGCGTACCGATGAATTATTATAATGTTTTTCCTTGCCTTCCGTTCGAATGCGACGACTTAAACTTGATCGAGAGTATGTGCTGGTATTTCGCAGACACAATTTTCTGTTCCTTTTCTTACACGGAGCGTGTAAAAAATCATACTCGTATCGAGCAATTCGGCTCTTGCGCAGGATCATACAACGATATTTTACGACAATTCGCGCGATGCGTATTCCTGCCATCCTTTTGCGACTCGTAACCACCTGAGCGCGTCGTTGTCGTCGTCGTCTCTCTCGGATATATACGTAACGTACAACACATGCATGTGCGCAGGGTATATAGGACTGGCCGGGAGCCAGGCAACTTGTTTTTTGGCTGGGAATCGTGGCTATATATATACGCAAGAGAGAGAGAGAGATAGAGAGAGAGAGAATGAGAAAGATCAGAGGTTTATCCGCGGATTTTCCACCGAACAGCGAGAGTCGATTGAATTCTATCCCGAACAAATTGTATAGTTATATTATAGGATCCTGTACATTGTGCTTTGTGTGCCTCTGGCAGTACGCGTATACACATTTGCAAAGTTCATCGTCCATTCATGATTTAGTTTCGAGCTTTTTTTTGTGCAACGGGTTCGATCGAGACACACGATACGAACGAGAAATGTTTTGGATATAGGTGCATTTTTCGAGTATAACTCGCTTGTTTTACGAAGAGACCTGCAAAAGATTCGAACGAGGAAAAAGAGAGAGAGAGAGATAGCTTCGAGCTTGTAAAATATGATTTCTCAAAAATGTTTTTCTGAAGTATACTTCGAGTTATGTAATATAAGGTTGTGCAAAGTTTATTAGATTTTCACAAAAGTACTCGGCCCTTTTTTTCGTAGCAGTAGCAGCGGGGTCCATGAAATTCGCCTAAAAAAGGAAGCCTAGGAGGCTCTTGAGGGGTGAGAGCAACAACGGGTAAAAGTATGGAGGAGAGAAAAAAAAGATTACGAGGTCTACAAAGCGGGCAAGGCTGCGAAGTGCAGAGTTCTTACAATACGCGCCGGCAAGAAAGAAATTTTTTTTTCTCTCTCTCTCTCTCTTTCGCGTTATTATAGAACATACAAAATAATATATAGATGCGAATGTGTAGTGGGCGTGTAAAAGCACACGAATCCCGCACAGGAGAGAGAAAGAGCAGAAAAGCACCGGGCGCGGAGAGCTAGTTTTTGTGCCTCCTGACTACTACCACTGCTGCACGCATAGAAATATTCAAACTAAACAACGCGAAATTGGGAGCATAAGCGGCGAAGGCGAAGTATATACTTCGTCTGTATGTATGCAAAAGAAAATTCGTACACTAGAGTATTAAAGGGAAATGAAATTTTTTGTGAAAAAGAGATGAAAGTATCATCGTTATTATTCGGGACAATCATAAATGTGTTTGAATTATACCAAAAGTACACATATATATCTACTCACAATCCATTATTTAACATAAAGCTGAAATAATTTCTTGGTTGAATTACGAATCCTGTGCGAGTTTCGCGGAAGATTTTGTAGATAAAAGAAAAATCTATTCAGAAGCTGTGATAAACCAGTGATCCTGAACGGCTCCATCCTCGGCAGGTGGCGCTCACTCGAGCTTGCAGGGTGCCTCCTGTGACATCGAACGATCTTTTCATATGAACAGCAGTCGACTGTACAGAAATTTCTCGAGTAAACACTGTGACGCCGTGAATTGGCTCAAGTTTCATTTTGGGAGAAAACTGCTGTAATGCTTGCACCCACATGGAATTTCATAATCTCTTGCAGTGTAATTAGGCTTGATGCAAGATAAAAATAGCGTATCGGAAAATTTTCTCAATCTTGAATGGCTCGTTTCATCGTCAGTTTGCCTAGAGAAACGAAATCGATCTGCAATGCGTTGAAAAGCATTTCTTGAGCTTGCAGGGTCGTTGTCGACCGCAGCGTCAATTTTTTCGTCTGGTTTACGCAAACTTTGTACGTATCTAGTCGTTCCTCCTCGGCATCTGCATCCTCTTGGTTTCTGTATTGAGTAAAAATAAATGATCGTTTAGCCAAAGTTTTCTTAAAATTCTAAAGTCTACTTTCTCTTCCCATACCTTCTCCGAGACTTCAAAATTGCGCGAAGTACTTCCTTCCTTTTCTGTCTTCTGTTTTTCCATTTTGCTCTAGCGATTGATGAGCAAAAGTTTTGAACAGTCTCGGTAGTCTTCGTTTGGTGTTTACTACTTGTGGAGAGTCTAAAATAATTTAACAAATTTTAATTAACAAATATTTTTTTGGTACTTCGAACTGATAATTGCTTTTTGAATAATTACACTTGTAATAGAGCGCTTTCTCTTCAGGGTTATCGCTATTTTCCTCTTCTTCGTCGTTTGTGTCGTCTTTTGAATTCAAAAGATCTCGTAAACGTCCCTTGATGCTTTGATCTGCTGCGCACGGTCCACTGTTAGCACCGCAACCCCTTTGGTAAATATGGCCATAATGAGGATTATATTTAAAACTCCACATTCATTCTTACGTTACTTTTTTCCTTTCGTTTTTTTATCATTATTGCTTTTCGAGCATTGACACGAGGCATCTTTCTGTTCAGGCTGGTTATCTGCTTCCGGAGTCTCGTTGGAGCCGAAGCTAACGAATTTCAACCCTTTGACAGTTCTCATGGATTATTCAATTTTTAAAGGACAGAAATTTTAATAATTGACGTGTTATAATTTATTTAATAAAAAATTAACTAAGAATTTTGTAAACATTGCATAAAAATACATTCACTCCATGACAAGAAATAAGGCTACAATTTTGTGTTTACAATGGCACATCATTCATTTGTTTCTTCGCATTTAGTTACGAATATTTGAAATATACAATTAAAACAAGCATCAATTGATTCAAAATAAAATTAACAATTTATTCGTTAAGTACATAGGATACAAAATAGTACATATTGTACACATTTTGATATTATTATAACGACAACTTATCGAAATATTTGATTCTTAGAACTTTCGCATTCGCATTCGACAATCGATAGTGATAACATACAAATTGATACAAAAAAAAATAAAAATTTTATATAATTTCATTTTATAAGAAAACAATCATTGCTGTCTTGAACAAAAAAATTGAATTTTTTTTATAGAAAAATTCTAAATAATTTTATTAATAATATAAATTTCTGTTTCATATTAATTTATAAACTTCGAAACAATTTTTAATGTTCGAATTGATTTGAATCATTATTATATTGATTTTTAAAATCTTGCAAATATTTAGAACAGAAATACTTCAATGAAAATTTTTTAACAAGTTTCAAGAAGCAAAAATTGATTGTTGCATCTTTAGAACTCTTAACACTCCGAATAAATAGAAAATCATGCTATTTAGCATCTTATATCACATTTGTAAGTATAAATATAATAGTTCATTTAGAAAAAGCTTCGCATTCTTCATCTCGAAAAAGCTTTTCAGCTACAAAATTCTTTTTATCGTAGAATACTCATACAAAAATAATCTAAAAGTTTGCTTGGCAAACTTTTAACAATTCATTAATAAAATTAATTTTTTACAAAATGTTTTCGTTGCAAACAATTAGTAATGTTTTGAAGTGAAATATAGATCTCGAATTAACATTGAAGTAACAGAAGGCACTTGCTTTTTATCGTGCATCGTTGGATCTATATTATTAAAACTAGCGTAATCAGTGGCAACTTTCCGGGCCACCATTGTTAACATCTTGGCTAGATCGGTGGTGGCCGAGTACGTATCTATTATTTCACACAAACTTTGAACGTACCAGGTACCTTCTTCTGGATTTCGCCACGAAAAAAATCCTGAAACATCATCTCTTTAGAATATCTGCTTCTTTTATATTTGGAATAAATTATAACAAAAACTCACCTTGCACAGTGCTATGAGCAAACAAGAAATCGGCATGCGTTGGAATTTTGTATGACGCAGTTGTAGAATCTGTTTCTGTCGGTGAACGGCTGTGCATGGACGATTGCAATTTTATTCCTGCATCAATATCATCACCTCGGCAGGCCTGTTCACAAAAGTAGTGATGTAGCATTAATCTTTACAATGAAATGTTAATTATTGTGTATTTATCGTATCCTTACCTGGAAGAAAAATAATTTTGGTTTTCCAGCCAGAGATTTACATTTATCTGCCGTAAACGGTTTCCACAGATCATCTATCTTGTATACTACATTTTTGGCACAGATCAAGTCATTCTTCAGGCCGTGAGTCAAAACGAAAATACAAATACAATCATTATTGGTGTGATCCTCGGCAGCAACTGTAACAATGAGAAAAAAAAGGTAGAAAAATTGATCTACTTCAGAAACCGAATGATCATTGTATTGACATTACGTTCACTTATTTTGCTGATAATACCGCTGTGCTCGTAATCGTCGCATATATCCACGCTAAAACCGAGTCGCTGGAAAGTCTGCTCGATTCGGCGCGCGTCGGCGCTGGATCCATCGCGCGCGGCGAAGCCTGTATCGAAGTGCTCGTGATTGAAGATAACACACCTGCCGCGATACATGTGCTCCATGTTGTACCTGTCGGCATCCTTGTGCGCCGCCATTTGCCCCATGGCTTCATCTTGTTGGCTAGACAAAAACAAAAATCAAAATCTCAGTAATTTGCTCGTTGATTAGCCGAAGGTAGGAGAGAATCGTATGCTAATTAGAACACATAGTTACTGTGGAATTTACAATGCATAATTATCTTCGTCGACGAAGCCGAAGGCGTCGTGAGTGTCGCGGTTCTTGAACGCCCAATCGGGCGCGTATGATTTTCTGTTCTCCGGCGTGGAGTAGCCCAAATCCGGCGAGGTCTGCAAACAAAATACCAAAAGTAATGAATCGTCGATAACGAAAACAACAAAACACAATGAACCAATGTATATTCGAGTAGGCGTGTACTACTCGTTGTGTACTCACGGTCAGGTGGGGCCAGGTGCTGCACGAGCGCAGATTGTATTGGCGCTGCGGCGTCAAAAAGCCGGTGCTGCTCGCGGCGGACGGCGAGGCCAAGTCGGACGGATGCAGCGAAGACGAGACCGCGGAATAAGGCGTCGCCGGCGAGGCTGCGGTGCTGCCCATACAGTCGATCACGTCTCCCACTCGGCGGCGCCGGGGCGGTATCGGCGACGGCGAGTTGTAGCGCAGATGATGATCGTCCATCGCCTCGTTGAACTGAAATGCATGCACGTGAATGAGTATTGAGCAGAAACACTGCTATACAATAAACCGCATGGGATGGTAGCAAATTACGAGGAAAAAATAATAATTGTTAAATCAACAAAAAAATAAGGAGTCGTACTAGTGCGTTGAAATCGATGCAGTTATTATTCCAACAATCGATCGTGTTCATCGAATCGAAGAAATTCATCGGAATGTATTCGACAATAATTATAATATAAACGATCGCACGCGATCGTGCGCGAGCAAACGAAAAATCTCTCTCCAGCGCGATCAGCAGCCTCGGACGCTCGAGATAGGAATGCGTCGTCGTATCGGAGCGCGCGCACACTTGCAGCGTCGCTGCTCTCTCCCCCCACTCCGCCGCGGAGCATCGCGCCACGCTCGGGTCTCGCGAAAAACTCACGTGCGTGAACGCAGTGTCGATGACATCCTGACCATGGTGTGTGAAACCCAAAATTATAATGCGTAGTATTAATCTTTCGAATCAATCGTTAAACCACGGGATTCACGTTGGCGAAGTCAGATGCAGCGCGCGAGAAGTGTTTTACCGAGAAATACGTTAATGCGAATCGAACGCGTGTTCGGAATTCGTTCGAATCGTTAATCGATTCGCGAATATCAGAGTGTAGTGTTTGATCGAAACGATGTCTTTATAATATTGATGGCGTACAAAATGGAGTAAGTCAACTAAAAATTGGAGCAACTAAATCGTCCTTTTCGTGCAGGTATAATACAAATGTGTGCCAAAACAAAGCCGTCTCGAGAACCGTTATAAAAATAATGCGACGTAACGTATACGATTCATTCAGTACACATTAGCAGTAATTACTTCACTTTTTCAATTTGACGTACATTACATTACACAAAAACATCGAAATACGTACGTGTACACAAACAAAACAGTTCGATGTCTGTAGCGGACGGCGACGCCGTGTAGCACGCGTTGACCCCCACACGCATTCGTACACACTCGCAACCGGCAACGGTCAATTTTTTTTGAAAATTCGAACGCGCAATCGATCACAACGACGTACGCCACTAACCTGCTGTATTTTTCTCTTAGGCATCATCGATCGAGATTTGGCTTGAAGGATGCTCGCGTAGAGACGACGACGCCGACGATATAACCTGCAGGGTCACTCACTCGCACAAAGGTAAACACCACGTTGTATACTACGTACTCGCGATGCAACTGTAGTTTCGGAGCAGTAGTAGCAGCCAACTACGACGACGCAGCTACGGCGAACTTTGAAAGATCTTGGATCTGGCTGTGGTCGAGGCGCTAATGTTGATGAAGAAACGTCGGTAATCTTCGATATCGGTACTATCAACAGCCATTTGGCCCTCGGGGAAAAAGGTAAAAACTGATCGGAGCGCCGTTAGCTGCTCACCACGATACACCTTGATGTATACTGATGATCGACGACTGTTTTGGGGCTCGTCACGTTTTGCTCCGAACGCCAATACAATAAATACTATATATTACTATATATAGACGGCAGCAGCAGGCGTGTCTCGACAGGTTCACACTGACCGCGCGCTCTCACACGGACGCAGACACTTGCCGTGGGGAAAAACTGTCAGCGACTAACTACCATAACGGCGTGCGCCGGGAGCCCCGCGACTACATCTCCGCTCGCGACTGAGCGCCAAACTACTTGTGTTATGTTCTTTCTCCCTCGCATCGATGGGAGGAGAGAGATCCGCGTCGATTTGTTTATACGAGTGTTTCATAGGTGTGTATCTGTGTGGGCATTCGATGATGCCTTTACTGCTGCTGTTGCTGCTACTGCTGTGTTGGCATCGCGAGTTTTTGTATACATACATTGATATACAAGACGTATACATTGACTATGCCCATACATGGACAAGTTTGTCAAATGTCTTTTCTTATACTATTTTACATTGTTTTGAGTACGTGTACTTATCACAGATAAGATCATATTATCCGTTCCGCATTTCAGTTCCGAGTTCAACGACGCAATAATCACTCGATCGCGCTCGTCTCTTGTTTGCCTTTTAAATCGTAATTTCTTTTTCGTTTACTCGACGATCGTTTAGCCTGTATGTGCGTGGTTATACCTACAGTTATATCGATTTTTTTCCCGCTTAAAAATGAAGGCTGTATAATTTTATAAAATTAGAAAGAAATTATTAAAAATATTACACGTAGATTACAATCATGTATACGTACATTACACACTGTACTTGGCAGCGGTAGGAGTTTCGCCGCGATAATTTCAGATACACAAAATTTTTCGAAAAGCTGATCCGATGATGCGAAAACCTTACTAGAACTTTGGTATCCGCAGCTGTCGGAACCGATCGTAATTAAGAGGAAAAGAGAAGCTCTTACATGGAACTGAATGCTTTACAAAATATTTTTGCATAATCAATCGACAGCCAATTTTGATTCGTACGAAAATTTTCTCGACACTGTATTAGCGCGAATTTTAGTTAATTTTAAGTAATCAATAAAATTAACACATGCGGGGAGAATTACGATAGAAGTAATTCGAAAATCCAAGTAAAGAGCCACTTGCATTTTTTATTTAGGGACGATCAGATGAATTAAGACGGATCAAGCTGAATGCTCGGAAAAGAGAGGGTAACTAATTATTCGATCAAATTTATCGCAAGAAAAAAATGAAATACCTCTGAAGCTTTACTGCGAGTTATTTGTAGGCGTGATTAGATGAGTCGAACTTCTTCCTGTAACGTGTCGCGTTGGACGGTTAATTTTCGTCACGGTGATGTCGTTGGGCCGATGGGGTCGAGCTCGTTGCAGCTGTTACACGACGATGATGTTACACTGCGGTGTATGCCGAAGGTACATCAAAAACTGTTGCTCGACTAGGATATCGGTGTTGGGGTCGGCTTTGCAACAAGTTAGATGTAAGAACTTGTAACGAGAGCTTGATAATATTTATTTTTTAAGTTCACGCTTTAGCTCAGTACAAATCACTTCATCACTCTGTTAATCGGGATAGCTTCGTCTTACGCGAAGGAAGAATCAGATCTGTCTCGATGCTGATTTTTGGCCTGTACTTATACTGAATTTTGGACAAGTCTTTTTGCAGATATCCCCTTTTGATACCGCAGAGGGAGTGAAACTCTAGCGCGCATTTCAGAGTGTATGGTACAGCTCAACTTTTAATTTTCGTTTATTCTCTCGCTGTTTTCTTGGACTTGCCTCATAAACTCGTCATTTTATGTGACCTGTCAGATCGTGGCCTTGACAGTGCTCGGCTCCGTCCGTCCATATTAGGGATATACCCTAGAAGCAAGTATACTTCCGGTATATCAAGAGGTGCGGTAGCACCTAGCCGACAAAGTGTAAAACAAAAAAAATTACATGAAAGCATACTCACACATATTCGTGAATGTCTGCACTACACGTGTTGTGTATCGATTCGTAAATTTCAACTGGTTCCAAAAAGGTTGAACGTGATTGAAAGGGTTGAAATTTTGCGAAAATCTGCCTTCATTAGCTCGAAAATGCGAGATAAAAATAATTGAAAGCATGATACGTATTTTTCTAAATTTGCTATAACGTTTCTTATAAAATCTGATGAGATTTATTTCAATAACTGCGATTCACTCTGCACCCGATAAAAGAATAATTTAATCCGCTTCGAGGGTGATTTTTGGGACTTATAATATTCTCTTTTGGTCCCATTTTATTTTGCAATTTTTTTCTTTAAGTACTTGATAAGAGAAGAGATAACTCGCTTTAGGGGTATCACAATTAATACATCTGGAATAGTATCAATTTTTGATACTCGTCTTTGCTCGTTCGTTTGCACGCTACATCATGGAGACTTGTATAGGACGCGCAATTTATTGATTACGAATTTTGAGTCATAATGATATGAATAACAAAGATATTTACAAATATTTTTTGAAACAACTTTATATATATTATTAGACCACCTGTACAAAATCAATTTTTCACTTATACACACATAATCTTATTTTATAAAACAGTTAGATCAGCAAATCGTATCTTCATAGTTTTTTCCTTCAATCGCTGTCGTCGGTGTTGCGCGGAGTCCGCGTCAAGGGTCGTCGGCTGTCGTCGTCGGAACCATAAATTATCTCCTCATCAGACTCATTGATCATCGAAAACGACGGATTATCTTTAGTAATCGTCGTGTCCACTATTAAAATTGATAAAAAAAAATTGTTGTCAAAAGAAAAAAATTAGGTATCGCTCACATAAGAGTGTATAGCTATGACTTACGTTGGCCAAAAACTTGTTGAGACGCGGGCGAGTAAACGTATGCCATTATATAGAGGTAAAAGTTAAAAAGGCCGTAGAGAGCCATAAATTGCGCCGATGTCCTGTAATGAGTGGATAGTCGTCCAGCGAAACTGTCTTCCAAAACTCCGGCGCCGAATTGACGAATCGTCACTATTGTTACAACAGTGACGACGATTGTGGCGAATAGCGACAGAAATCTTAGTCGTAAATCTGTAATGACATTAAAAGTCATTTGAATAATTATCGTTTTTAATGATTAAAAAAACTAACAAACTATCAAATAAACAAAATGAAAAATAATTTTAATTTTTCGTTAATACAATGCAAGCTTACCGAAAAATGGCATCGATCGCAATTCACTGTATGACCGCAGGATTAATAACAATAAATATCCTATGTACACTCCACCGACGGTAAAGAAGAAAACTTTGAATCCCTGTAAATGTTGAAAATTACCATTAAATTACACGAATCGTCATAAAAATAAAATTAAAATACACGATTAATAATACTCACATAATAATTAGACGTATCGAGAACGTAATTGAAAGTTGGGTCTTCCAGTTCAGTCCACCTCAACCAAGTAGCAAGTACCAGGGAAGCTCCCCACAAAGATCCGACGACGAGTATTTTTGGCAAATAAAACGTCAATAATCGTCTTTCATTCTGCAATAATTAATTTTTACATTAAATGAGAATATTAGAAGAGATTGAATATTGATATTTTATCGATATAAAGATGTATTACTTGTCTCAAGCCATGATAAATGCACAGCCAACACATCAATATGGCACATAAGAAAGTGGTTTGGAAGCAAGCGTCTATCATACCTGGCAACCAAGAGTTTATCAAAAATGTCGTTGGAAATAGTGGATCTGAATCAATCAAATTTATATATTAATTATTAACTTTCGGAATTATTGGGCAAGATTAATACATCATTTCATACGCACTATTGTACAGTATCAACAAAGGTAATAGGACCGAGACCCATTTTTGTTCGATGGACCAGTCGTTGATGGGGTAATTTCTGAGCGTTATTCCAAACCAGCACTGTCGAATCATATACATCAGCGTCAGATGAATTATGTAAACAAAAAGTAAAAATTAAGTTCTTACCATCACGATGAAGGTGAAGAATAAAAATACCAATCTGAACCATATCTCTAGTTGCGTAAAGGCTGGATTGAAGTGCTTAAACTGAAAATGGAATAATAGGACCGAATTGAAAATACGTCGAACTAAAAACATCTCATTTTTTGTGCACAATAATTGCTTACTGACGTAGAATGTAATGTCTCGAATTGTGTATCGACGATGGAAGCTCTCGAGTCCATAAAATCGGACGGTTATCATGTAATGACTGTAATCCAAATATCCGAGATGCGCCACGACGATTTCCTCGCAATTCTGTCGTTCGCATTTCAAATGTCTCGTTCTGGAAATCATCATTGGTTACACTCGTTATAAAATGTTTATAAATGTCGTGAAAAAATTCAGAGAATTTTATAGCAATATTAATTACCTATTGTGGCTACTTTCGGGCTTAAGAACGTGTTCCAGTTTGTTGTCGAGCGTAAGCCCGTCTATCACGACGCTAACTGTAAAACTTTTGTCGTATATCTCGTCTGTAATAACAATTTCGATGCGTTTTAACGAGTTTTATCGTAGTTAATGCTGCTCTTAAAATGTTTCGTCGATGTTTATAATTACCATCTGTATTTTGAGTCGTTAGCTTTGCTATCACCCAAAGCTGTTGACTGTAGTACGATAAAGGCGGTGTATTCATGATAAAAGGACCAGTAGCCATTTCACTGGCGTTCAAATGTGCTTGTTGTGGAATAGTTACTGTTATAGGAGGTCCTGAAAATTATTTTTTTATTTATTTTTCAATAAAGTTCTAATTTTTCTCGGTCGTCATTTCATTAAATTCTTACCTGCGAGACCAATAAAAACTGCCAAACAAAAGCATGCAAAAAACGCGACTATAATCATAACAAATTCTCGTTTGTGCATGGAGTACAGTCGCATATTGACGGATCTATTGAGAACAAAAATAAAAAATGTAACGTAATTTTTGGACTTGGAAATTTAAATGAAAAACCTTACCTTTCGCAACGATCGTGGTGATAAGCTGGTGCGATATATTTATTGAACTCGCTGAACAAATCACTGAACTGTGACAACGCGTTGCGTATCCTCAGGCTCCAACCAACGGATGGCGAGTGGTAAGAGTAACCCAAATTAGGTCCGTCCATTTCTTATCTATGTTCCTTTTCGTTTTTTTAACGAGAACAAAATTTTGCCTAAAAAAGTAACCAGTTTAATCAGTATTTAATTGTATTGAAACAAGAATGTAGAAATAGTCCCATATGTTGTGCAAAGTTTTTATCTCATCCGATCAATATCGATTAGAAGATTTGCCAAAATTTCCTTTTATTGATCAGTAGGTTCACTATTTTTATTTTGAATTGATATATGCTTTGATATTACATACGTGATAAAATCAAAACGCTTAATTCACTCGGAAATGTTATTATGTATGATGCCTTTAAGAACAATTGATTCTTATTGTTTTGACAAATATTTTAGGAAACATGAAGTGAATGTGAAAAGTTAATCAAACTTAAAATATACAATTCTAAATGTTAAGTACAAAATTGTACTATAAAAAAGCGTACCTTACTTCAAAACAAAGCTACGTTGTATTTCTTTATCCAAAACTTCGAACGTAATTGTCGATGTTTATGATAACCCATGCCAGTTGACGTCTCGACGTCGAACCAAGACTCGACATTATGACGATAAATTTGATGAAAACACCGTCAATTATCCAGTTTAACAACGAATTTTTAATACATTGTTAAAGAAAGAAGAGACGCAATAATACAACTCGCAGGTGTGTGTTTGACTGTGTGAGTGTGTATGCGCGTGACAACTGACAGGGCTATGTAAAAGAAAAAAATATGCACGTCACACGAGCGACACCGGTGGTGGCGGTGGCGGCGACGGCGGCGTCTGCGCATACAAATAGCTTATCGATTATTTCTACACCCCTACGCTTATCGTGCGTGTGTGTGTATAGTTTGTGCTGCTCTGCTGGATATATACTGCTGTTCGTTTCTTTCCAGATGATAGGAGGGTTGACGCATGCGCGAGAGCTTGCAACATACCTCGTTGTACATACAGATGTTTGGGTGATTTTTCGAGTGATTATTCACGGTTACTTGGATATTAATGTTGCGAAATATTTTATGGACGTTATTGAAAATATCCTAGCAGCTATAAAACTATTTTTTGATGTTAAAAATATGAAATGTGTTGATTTATTAAAAAAAATGTTGTTAATTTTATAATGTTAGTAGCAATCGGGATTATGGTTTTTCATTAAATCGTTCTTAGTAGAAATGCTCATGTGAAATGCTTAGTAAAAAGGCCCTGATGACCAAAATATGACAATTTAAAATTGATTAAAATACATTACCTTCAATGGTTTATTTGGCAATTTTTCAATTATGTTAAAAATGTTAAGTGCATTTTAAGTGACCCGAAAATGACAATTTTATTGTTTCAACAAATTTAGACCAGTTTTCAACCACTATAAATATGATAATACTACTTCAAGTTTTACCACTAGATGGCGAATACCTTTGTCTCGAAATCCGCAAGTAGTAAAATAAATATAACTGTACTTATAAGTCAAAGCGGGTTTTAAAAATCAATCTTTCACTGAATGTTTCTGTAATCTATCCCTAAGGAGTACTAGTAATATTGAAATCTGCAATTCCCTCAACTTTTCATCTCTAGAGCCAGTAGAAAGATTTTATAAATCAAAAATAATGTCATTAAAATTAATTTTTAATTTCAATTTATTATTTCTTAATAATATATAATTATATTCATAAATGATGCGATTCTGTGCACATTCATTAAAAGATTTTAATAAGCTGCATCATTTTACAGAATGGATAAAACCCACTGCCATCGCAATAAAAGGAGTAAAAGTAAGCTGTGAGTATTATGAGAATAAACACGTTTTTAAAATCTAAATATCGACACGTACAAACATTATAATATTTCACTTCAATAATTTGATACAAACAAACGCATATAAAAATACAAACAAGATTTTCTTAAAGAATAAATTGGTTACACGCAATGTATAATTTTACAATAATGCACTTTTCCAAGGCACGCATTTAATAACTTTTTAGACTTATGGATCATACAATTTTCCGAAATCGAAACATAATTTTTTTCCAACATAGTTCTAGTGATTCATATAATATATTTTATCATAATATATACGCAATATCACCTGTATTAAAGCTGAATCTACTTATACTTTAGTCAAATAATATTAAATAATATCGACGCGATAAAAGCAACGTGCGTCATTATTCGATGATCCTTTGCCAACTGACTTTGATTTGAATCACGCGAATTAATTAATCTTATTCGTCTCTCGACTCGAGTACGGTCGTGATAAAGGTAAACTCGCTCCTCGGTGGCACGGGTGGACCCGACTTTTTCAGCGTCACGCCGAAGTTTTTGGCGATCTCCTCGGAGGCCGCGACTCCACTGCTGGTGCTCGGTACCGCGCTCGTGGTCCCGTCGATGCGCGCATCTTGTTGCTGCTCAGCGTCGACGTTGCTCACGGCATCATTATTATCCGTATTGAGGATCTTCGGACTGTCCGGCAGAGGTGGTGGCGACGAGTCCTCGGCGACGTTCTCGTTCTCGTCGTTGCTCATCTCCTCGATGTTGGACAGGTTCGACGGTTCGGGATGGATATCCGGTTGAATCGTCAGTATATTTGGCTGATGCTGCTGTTGCCTCGGCTTCTCCCAGATGGCATTCGACGCCCCGGGCAGCGACACGTTGACGTACTCGAAGGGAGGAACGCACATGCCCAGCGGTGGACTGCATACTGGACCGAGATTCGCGTAATTCATGGTCATGGGATGGCAACCCGTCATGGGACCGTCGACCGTGTCGACGCTGTCCACCGGAGTGCAGTTCGGTGTCCTTGGTTCTTCGGCTGAGCTTACGTTAGGCTTGAATGCTGAAATTTCATTGTTACAATGAGTTTATGGGATGCGATAGCAATTGTGGATTATTATAAAATCAAAAACAAATATAACTCACAGTGAACGGGCAGTCCCGAAGGCGGAAAGGCAATGTAATACTCTTTGTCGTCCATGGCGGGCACCGAGGACTTGACCGGGCGCACGTCGAGTTCGCCGCCGGCCACGACGACGCTTCGGCTCGGCGTCGACGTCAGTCTCGAATGCGGACGACCATTGTACGGCTTCGGAGCCGGAGGTATCTCGTAATTCGTCATACCCGCTGAGGAGGCTTTATCGTCACCGTTCGCGTGTTGTAACTATAATTTACAATCGTTGAAAATATGTTTTCATGTAATTACAATGATGACTACATTTAAAAATAAGTTAAACTATATAAGCTTACTCGTCTTTCGTCCGTGTCGGAGTGTGTGCCACTGTCACCGAGGCTGGCTCCGCTGCAACCGCTAACAGTGCTCATGCGACCGGACGATGATGAGCCTGAAACAGATTCACACATTAGACGTTTGTGAAAATGACAATCGTCCGTTCGATAAATTTTTCTACTCACTCGACACGCTATGCAGACTAAGACTGCTAACGGGTCGACGATCGGCTAAATTGTTGCCGTTGACGTTGTTGCCGTTACTCTCGCTCGGCTTACTCGGGCTCGCTTCTTCGCTCGAAGCCGTCGCGGTTGAGTCTTTGGAATCTGAAGCACAAAGAAAAACCAATATAATCATAATTTCTTCCCCATCAATTGCTTTCAAAATATATAATTTAAACGTTTTCGCCCGTACCTTTTTTGTGTCCTTTCGTGAAGAACTTACGAATGCGATCGAAGGGCGTGAGCATCTTCAGATCGTCCTTCATGCGCTTCTGTATGCGCTCGTACTCGTCCCTCATCGCCGCGAGCTGCCTCTGCTTGTCCTTGAAGCTCTGCTGGACGTCGTTGCGATTCTTCCAGTTCTCGACGAGGCGCTCGACCTCGGCGATGGTGAACACGTTGTTCTTGAAGTCCGTGATTATCTCGAGCAGCTCGTCCTGGGGACTGTCGCGCGACTTGGACAGACCAGCGCTGCTGGTGCTGCTCGACGAGCGGGCGAGGCTCGATCTCGTGCTCGTTTGGTCGCTGTCGAGGCGATGACGATTATGATGATGATGATTGTGATGGAAAGAAGACGATGCCGCGTCGCCGTTTAACGGGGACGACGTTAGTGTGGTCGGTGTGGAAGTTGTCGAGTCGGGCGACCGGAACGAACCTATATACGGGATGAAATTTGAATCGTGAATTTTAAGTCGGAGTATTATTTCTTTATTCGAGGAAAGTAAGCTGTTGGGTTATTACGGGTTTAACTGGAAGTTACATGGATGATTGATAACAAAGTAAGCAGGTGAAGGAAAATATTACAATGAGTGAAATGGCGAATGAAAATAGTAAAAAAAAATGATCATGCAAATTAATGTTTAATCGTTTATTGAATATAAAAAAAAACGAAAAAAAATTATAAAATAATTAAAAAATAATAATTAAAAATTTTGTCCTAATAAATAATTTTTATATTTACATTTGTTTAATCTTACAAATAATGAGATCATCGTTTTAGTCACAATAGTACAATTGTAATAATTACAATTCCTTATTTCACTAATTCAGTTAAAAGGAAGCATGCAATAATTCGTGTGTGGCATTTGATTCCTCGAATGATAAAAAAAATGGTGTGTACTAGATGGCGTTCAAAAAGCATAATCGGCTGGGCTCATAGACATGCAATGATTATAGGAATGTTTCATACAACATGATTATGATAGAATGTCACACGAGAGATATGACGATAATATATATAGCGAGCGCAATCTCTAAAAAGCCGTTACATCTTTGTGTGTAAAATGGGGGGTCGTGGCAAACCTGCAGGATTCATCTGCACGTAACCTTGTATGGAGTTGTGTTGTTGTTCCGCGCTCGAGCCATCGATGGTCAGATTCGAGCCGTAATTGTTCACGCTCGACGACGACGACAACGAAGCCGACGACGCTTTGTTGTTGTTATTGTTGTTGACGCTATTCGGCTGCGGCAGGGGCGGGGGCGTCGCGTAATCGGGAAAGTGTCGCGTGACGGGTCGAGCTGCCGGCGGCACGGAGTAGGCCTCGCTCAGCGGCCGCGGCATGCAGTAGTCCTCCTGTCGGCTGAGACTCGTCTCGCGCGAATCCAGCTGATGATGTTCCTCGCTTCGTTGATGCTTCAACTGTCGATGCTGGTTCATGGGCGACGACGACGACGACGGTTTGGCGTTCCGGGCGCGAAGGTGACGATCCTGAGCCGCTAAAAATTCGTTCATCGGCCGGCGACACTCGCTGCTGTTGCCGTTGCCGTTGGTCGCAGTGTCGCCTTCGCTCATGATCTTCAAGTAGCTATACATGTTGGTGAATTCGTTCATTTGCTGGAAATAAGTAGCGTTTCGAGATGTAGTATAATGTGCGAGACGACGCATATGCCAGTATTATGTACAGATGAACTTGATATAATTACCATATAACCGCGTAGCTGATTGGCCAGTCTGGCGTGACCCGATTGCTCAGCTAGTTCGGCGGGCGTGAGATCATTCACGTTGCGCATCTCGCAGGCCAAATCGGCGCCCGGGCACTCGAGCAACTGCCAGGCCAACTTTTCCAGACCGAATCTCGCGCTAAAGTGCAGTAGCGTTGGGTTGTCCTCGGAGCCTGCAATTACAGCGATACGTCAAGAATGATGAAAAAAAGAAGATGATATCATCGCATTCGATTTATAAGACGCTAATGCGCTATACTCACTGGCATGATTCTTGACGGGAGTCATCTCGCCCGGTGGATTGGACAGCAGATTGAAGTGCGGCGGCACGTTCTTTTGAAAGGCGTGAACCATCCAATTATCCAGCTGCTCTTTGTCGCTCGGATTGAAACCGAAGGTCTGTCGATCGGATATACAAACGATTTATTATCGCGTAACAATCATTTCCCTCTGTTCTACAAACGTCTCGCGTAAATGTTCAATTTGTCTCACCTGACACATGAATTCCAGGGGATTGTCGTGGGCACGCAGTATCTGATCGAGCTCGCGCAGTCGGCTCTCGCACTTGATCTGTCGCAGGCCGAGGGGCGCGCCGTTGCGCGAGATGCGCACGCCGACGAGCATCGACACGTCGAGGCAGCGCTCCGGTATGGAGAACTGCAGCGTGTACGGATTGCGACGCTTCACGTGGCTCACCTCGAGGGCCTCGCCGCAGCGATCAACCAGCACCGTCACGGTGTCGTCCGGGTGCAGCGGCTCGTTCAGCAGGGCCAGTATGCGATTTTGACCCTGTCGAAATATTTATCGTGGTTTTTAGAAAAATAAATTCAAAACTAAGAAGATAGGCATAAGTATAATGACTATATACGTAAATTACCAATTTGACTTTCTTCGGGTGAACGGAGAATCCAATCTTCTCCTGCTTGCCTGGGCCATTGGCGTTGGCCGCCGCGGCGCCGTTACCGAGTATGGCCACGGCCGCGCCGAAGAACTGGCCGACGAAGCCCTCGTCCTGGTCCTTGGCGAAGAACTTGCGCCAGGTGGGATAGGCCACGAAGGCCGCCCGGTGACTGGCCTGGAGGCCGGCGTCCTGCACGCCCAGCATCATCGCGAGCACGCGCTCCGAGCTGAACTGGCGCGTGATCTGCTGGGCCTGATCCTGGCGCTCGGCGACGCGCTCCATCATCACCGGACAGACGATGATGATCTGGAGGCGCGACGCGCGGATGCGCAGCTCGACGTTCGGCGTCAGCGTGTCCTCCAGCGACACTTGGAATAATCTGGCAATTCAAGCACAAAAATACATTTAAACAAGGTGGAAAAATTTAATCACGATTTGCCATTAAACATGATGATTATTTGACTTATACAATTATTTTGACTTTCCTACTTGCAGATTTACAGATGAAGGTTCACGCCACCTAGTGGCGGAGACTTAATGTCGTGGGATCGTACTTACCGCGATTGAAAATTGTTTTTTGTGTACTCTGATACAAGACACTTGAACTATATATGAATTATTCGATGAAACATTAACAATTAAAAGTGAGTTTTATTTTATTTTTATTAATTGACAAGATAGAGCAAACCTTTGAAGTATACCGCTATTTTCTTTATGATTGAAAACTGGTCTAAATTTTTTGAAACTAAATTTTCTAGGTAATTTAAAACGCGCCCAATAATTATAACAAAGGTCACTTTTTGTTCGTTAGGCCATTATTGATATCAAACAGGGTTTTCGTGATTTTCAACGTTAATTTATGGGTATTTACGAGATGAATCTTTTGTTACAGTTAAATCAATCACACAATCAAAATTTATACTATGTACCGGAGAAATAGGATTTGCAGTCAATGCAATATCGAGAATTGAATCATGTAATAGGAGATATATCGCAAAGCTATACGAACCTAAAGGGTGGCCGGCCTTGCTGGCGACTTATCTGCTCGAAGCAGGCCGTGAGGTAATTCACCCAGAGTGTCGCGGCCTCGTTGTCCTTGCACGAGACGAAGACCACGTCGTCTCGGCCATCCATGCTGCTGTTGCCGCTGTTGTTGTTGTTATTGGTATTATTGTTGCTCGTCGAGCTATTGTTGTCAGACGCATATTGGGCTCTAGCGTTAGCATTTCCGTGGTTCGACGTTGCGTTGTGATGATGTCTCGTGCCTGTAGACGAGCATACACAAATTATATAATTTTTTAGTACGATCAACGGAAAAATATGATAGTAGTATCGCGTCTCATTTTTTCATTAATATATTAGAGTATACATTGTACTCGTCGTCGATTCTTTGACATAGTTATAGAAAATACGTATACACCTGCGATTCATTCATCGAGGTCTCGTGCTTTGCAACGACACACCCATTAATGTTTACTCGTACTATTTTACAAGCATGAAAAATGATGCGTAAAGATACGCGACGATGTGTAACTGCTTGGCGACACGATCTCGCGCCCTCGACCGCTACCACCGCGTGCAGACCAGAATAATTCAGGCCAAAAGCTCACAAGTGTCCTTTTGCGCTACTTTATGTATCTGCAAAGTCGATTCAATCGACGTAATGGACTTTCCTCGCGCACCTGTGTGTACAGCACCTACGTAATATAGCACAGACGGACTTTGTATGTATGTATGTGTGTGTGTGTGTGTGTGTATGTGTACATATCGAATAGATTCGCTGCGTATATAAAAGCTCTCACGTTGACTCGTACTCGCCGTAGATAAATAGATGTACGTAGTTGGCACTTGGCGATTTTAATGGCTTCGCACATATAGTCGATATAGGTATACGTGCGACGGCATCGACTGTCGATCGACAATTCAATTTTCATATAATACGAAACTTGGAGTAGCGCGAGGCGCGTGACGTACACGAGTAGGGCAATCTCGACGCTTTTATGGCTGTAAAAAAGCTCGACGAGTTCGCGTTATTATGTACACAGGGCGATGTTTAATACGCATTCGGCAGCAGTTTTCCCTGCTGTCCGATCACACTCGCCATGCACACAGTACAAAAATATATGACTTTGTCTATAAATATCTCCTTTCGCAGGTTTAGCTTCTGTGCACAGTCGTGTATGCACGTACACGGGGGCTCTACGCACACACACACGCACACACAGGGGCCTGCCGATCGTAAAACACCGCGTACGAGCTTTTGCGCGAGGCGAGCGCGTGTCAGGATATTTTATTATCTTCGTCGTATTTTTTCTTCCTTTCCGTCCGCGCGCACACGACGCTTCGACGTGATTTTTTCCAGATATATTCTGTTGCGATATACGAATAAGCTGCGTAAATTCATAATCCAAACGCATCTCGTGCCGCTAAGATCGTTTGTCTATATTTATAAAATTTATAAAGCCACGCATGACTGTGTGTGTGTGTGCATCGTCACGTACACGAGCTTAATCTCACGGTGGTTTATTTAACTGTAATATATATACCTCTGTGGGCGCTGTACCCCCGCGTTTAGAACGTATATTTCCGCGGATACATAAGTATACGCGAACGAATATATCCGGGGCTTGCGATGTAGCTTCGTCGCGTAAAAACACGTCTTTTCTCCCACTCACAGATCTATACGTGCTTTAAGTCCGACTGCTATTACTGAGATTACAGATGAAAATTGTTTAAAGATCGTTAGAATGCCATAGTAAGATATGCACAATATTATACAAAAATAATTGTAATAATTTTGTTCAAATTATCGTGAACAATTACTTCCGATACTATTCTATAGTAGCAATGGCGTATATTATAATAGTTAAAGAAGATGTGAAGGAACATCGTAAGTATCATTAGTTATACTTTGTCATTTGCAGATTTACAAAAAACAGATACTCGCCATCTAGTGGATGAGTCTCGAAGTGGATAATTACCGTATTTAACGTGATTTAAAACTGGTTTAACCTCTACAGGGCCGATATTTCAGAGGTCATAATATCATTCATAAAAAACTGGCATCAAAGGTATCTTAAATCATTGATCGATCATAGGTAAAGTGTCAATATTGGCTTTCTGGCCCTCCAAAAGTTAAATGTTTTGATATGATTAAATTGTCATTTTTTAGGCCATGCGTTTAATATTTTTATAAACATGATCGAACATAAAAATGATTAAGAACAAACTAATTAAGAGTAATGTTGAAACATTATGAAACATTTTAAATTGACACTTTTTGGTCATCAAGCCATTGTTAATGTTAAAAATTTATACCAGGCAGAATGAAATTTTTCTTATATAATTACAAATCGAACTTTGTCATTTGCTTTTTTCGAGGTGCGATCATGAAACTTTGAAACAAATAACAGTTTAATTCCACACATAGCGATGCGTGACGAGCTGTACCGTACTCATAAAGCAATCATTAATCCGCACCCTCGCGATCCAGCGTAAAATAAATCCTAAAAATAATCTTCAAAGAAATAGACCGCGCACGACACGCTATATAGTATGGGGTCGACATCTATTATTCACACATATACACAAACACATACCGAAAACCGCAAAGAATACGAAATCCCTCGATACGTACAACGATGTACCTATACACGAACGCATGCGTGCAGACTTCCGAATTTCCGTTTTGCGCTAAGCAAGCGAGCTATGCTGCTGCTGCAGTTGCTGCACTTATAATATTATACGCTTAAGGCGAATCACGTAATTTTAATCAGCACAAATGTATACGCGCCGTTTATGTAGGAGCTATATACGCGGGGCATCTTCTGCATACGGAAAAAGCCAACTTACGCACGAGAGAGAGAGAGAGAGAGAGATGATAATGCATTCGATACGCGTGCCTATCGACGCCTGCACACTCGTGCGGTGTGTTTAATATATATGAACGTATAGCGCATCCAATACGGATGTACTGGAAACAAATCGAGTATGTATTATAACCGATCGCTTCTTCCTCTCGTGATTGTATTATTGACAATCTAATGCCGAGGATATATTGTTTCAGTCTCGCAACCGAGAAGACGCCTTTTAGCCATTTTCTTCGGAAAACCATTCTGATCGTTATGAGATCGGTAAAAGAAACCCATTTTGACCCAAAAATTAGTCGATTACATTTTTTGGCTAAATCGAAACAATCGCTGTAATTTTGACTGCAATTTTGCATAATGCTCTTAAACGTCATAAAACTTACGTGGACAATTTCCAGATAGATCGAGAAAGTTAGGTCGAGCCAGGGTAATTTCCTGAGGCGACTCTTCCATCTCGACGACGACGCTCGCGCTATCTTGATCCATCATGTATAATACACGTATATAGCCAGCACAATAATTCACACGCACATTCTCGTGAAATATATCTCTCTTTCGCGCGCAGATTATCTCGCAACTCGACGCGACACACAAAAAAAAATATATGTCACAGTCCAATCGCACTCAGCCTCTCGCGTGCGCTCACAAGTATACTCTGTATCAATTGAGATCGATATAAGAGTCGGCCGGTCGCGAGCAGCAGCAGCAGCGGCGCATGTCTTTACATCCGGCCTACCACTCGATGACTGATGCTTAAGTATATAGTTGCTTTATGTCCGATTGCTTATTCGCACATCATCGCACGCGCGCCCGATCGGAGCCCGTTGTATGACTTCTGTGTGCGCTGCATATGGGGTATACACACTCGGCAAGCGCACTACACGGCATGCATGCACTTATAGCGAGCGCGGAAAAAAGCTCAAGCTATACGTATAAAGCAGTACTGCACTGCGTATCGTGAAGTTTTTGGTGGAGGGGAACAGAAAGGAGAAGGACAATTCATATATACTGCAAGAATGTCTCTCTTCTCTCACTCCTTCATTTGCCTTTTTTTTCTTAATCGGCCATTGTTTTCAATGTACACAGATATAAAATAACGTATACGCATACGGGTACGTCTCGACGCGAACCCATATTATATACTGCGAAGCGGAATCGCTCGGTAATCGCGAGGGATGGCGCGATACATATCGTACACGCGCGGGTATACACAAGCGCGTCAGCGTATATAAAACGCATGGCTTGAGCTGCGTTATTGGCAATTTGCGCGCGCCATACTACAGCATCTCTTCTTTTTCGCAGAAAATATAAACGAGCGACGTCGACGCAGACTTCGACGACGACGAAGAAAAGAGAGCGAGAGAGAGAGAAATGCGCGCGTGATTTACGAGCAATATACGTGCCTCTATATAATTCATACATTTTACGTCTTCACTGTGCATATAATACAGTAGGAGTACGGAGCTAGCGCACGAGGCTGATTTCTCGTAGTTGAAGAATTAGATAATATATTACCGCGTAAACGAACGCACGTTGATTGTTCCGTACCGAAAAGATTTGGAGCATACAAGCGCGATTAGATCTTACATGACAGTGTATGATTTTTTTGTCTTTATCTAGCGTCACCTATTAAGATATGTTAAGTTTTGAATAATATAACACGATTTATAAATGGTAAAAAGATTGAGCTGTCGGCGACGTTCCACAAGGATGACATATTATATATAATAAATAACAATAACTTCAACCGATCTCGACGCGAACGACCACATCGTGTAGCATATAAGCCGTAACAATAATGACGCGCGAAAATATTTTCAGCGCCGGTCTTAAACGACCCACACTGCACAGTCCCATTATAACAACGCGCCGCGTATAATAATGCAGAAACACCCGCGCTCGTAGCAGTTCAGTGGCATAACTTGGACACATTTTGCGGTACAGAAGTTAACGATTATGAGCCTGAACTATGCGAAAGGTAAACATTGACCGAGGTGGCTGCTGCTGCTGCTGTAGGGGTAGGTGCAGGCGTGTATACTATTAATATAGACGCGAGAGTAATATAGTACAGACGACGTTGACGACTACTCCCGCGCACGGTGTATATTATATATAGCGAAACGTGTGCATGTATACGTCGATTGTGCAGCGTGTGCCTTTTCCCCGAAACAAGAACATAACTTTATATACGTATATCTATACGCGAGCTTGCGGTGGCAAAGACGACGAAAACTTCGCAGCGAGAGAGTAAGAGAAAGAGCAATGGACCAAGTTTAAACGTCTACACCGTATATAGTTAGATTACATTTATTAATATAACTGCATAAGCAGCGTGTATAAATGCGATCATACGATCATGCGATCATCGAGTGAATTCAAGAATGCAGCGAATTTTTAACAGTGTTTTATTTATACAGACACTGAGAGGCTGTGTATTGGAATGTGAATTGTTATTGTTTGTACAGCTTCGATCGATCTTTTGCAGCCTTGCTTTATTTCTCTGTCTTTCTCTGTATATATCTTCGATCGCCTGGCGATCTCTCGCTCTGAATTTCCTATTATAAGTGACTCATCTCGTTCGACGCTTTCCTCGAGATTTTTTTTCTCATATATCATCGATTGTACTCACCGAAATAGGCGATGCTCTTCTGAGCGTAACGATTTTCATCTCTGATCCTCATTTTACACGCACAAAGTACAAATTGATAGAAGCATCCGTGTGTAACAGCTCGTCGTAACGATTAGAACGACAAAAATCGGCAAGAATTTGGCGCCACCATGACTGTTCTATGATAATTACTGAACTATGGAGCTAGATCGGCATGACACTTTACACCGAACTTGCATTACATTACATTATCGTTAATCGTTAACTCGAAGACCCGCAGCATCATGGGGCAAACTTTTTCGACTGCACAATCGCCACCAGCACTCGATTTTCGGCTCGACGAGAAAAGAGAGACCGAAGCAAAAAATTTGCGCGCTGCACACACTTCGATGACCCGCGCGTCGCGAGCGCGGGTGATTCACGCAGTAGTGGTCACTGCACCGTGTGGCTCGAGCACAGCTATTTGCATGCGTGCAAACAGCTTACAGCACGATCGACGCGACCGGTTAGCCGGCGCGTCTCAAAAGACTGAAAGTCCGCGCGGCTTTTCGTTTTGAACGACTACGGCCCGTCTCGCAGAAGCACACGCAGCAGTGGTTAAAACGGCTCGCGGGAGCGGCTCGTCGACTGCGGCTGTATATAATATTGCAAAGAAGCGCATGCGCTCGAGAGAGAGACACATTTTGTGTAGCAGCAGCAGACTTTGCCTCGGCGCGCTTCTCGTATCGTTTTTTTTTATTCCTTCTTTTTTTCCAATGCTCCGCTTTTGCTGCGATGCCGAAGGACAGAAGGAGAAAAAAACACACACAGAGACGCGCGCGGCGCAGAGGAAGATGAAAAAAAAACGAAGAAGAAAGCACGCAAAACTCGAGGGAGAGAAAGAGCTGGAAAAGACAAGATAATGTGCTTTGCTTGAAACGCGTGCGTGACGGATGACTTCTGTATATTTTTGCAAATGCGCGTGTGCTTTCGCTCTCATTTTTTCATTCCTCCCTTTTTATTTACTTTTAAGGAGTATGTATAAAATAATGCTTTGCGCTGGCTGCTTTATTTATCACCGAGAGCGCGGCAGGCAGCTTCGCGATTCGTAAAAAAAGCTTTTAGCTCGCGTGATCTTTTGCATCGATCATCATCGATATGTCTCTGTGATGAAGAGGAAAACACGCTAGTGCGCGTCGTCCCCTCGGCCGATGTGTCTCTCTACATTAACGCGCGTGTGGCTTGTTCGGTGTAAATCTGTCAAAAGAAAATTAATAACAATAATAATAACGAACTCGAGAGAACTATGAGCGAGCTGTGCCTCCCCGACTTCTAGGCTAACAAACAATCTTTTCTCTAAATTCATTATATATAATAACGTTTCGAGGCAGGCCTCGATGTAAGACAGTAGGCGCGATACAACATTCAAAGAAACGCAAGCAAGCTCATACGTATCTCCCCTTTTCGCGTATATATTCGCAAGACCAAGAGAGAGAGAGAGAGAGAGAAAGAAGCGATGCAACGCTTGAGCTTGGAAAAAGAGAGAGAGAGAGAGACAGAGATATGGCCGAGAGAAAGACGTCTGTCTACCGAGAAGTCGCCTTTATTTTGGGAACACCATGCATATGAATACATACACGCACGACGTGAAATCATAAATGGTCAGCACGCAACGAAATTGAGTTTATCAAAAAATTTGCGCGTCTGCGCTTCCGTTAATTCCGTCTTGTCTGCATATTTGCTTTACTGAATTATGTCGATCCAGCGCGTACGTTGTATCTATAGCTAGCCGCCAACGTGTACGACATTATTGCAACGTATTTTTGCAAGGTAAAAATTAGGTCGTACGTCGATCTATGAGGCGTCGATGCATCGCTCGTTGATTAAAAGTTCCATTGAATTAATTGTCCACTCGATCGAGTTTAGCCACGCGGCAAATGGACTTTTGCTTCCTCCATAGAGGAAGCTATGTGATGGGTTCGAATATGAGTTTTTGAACCAGACCTCGTACGACAATTTCGTTTACATTTTTGTAA
>CACVKI010145066.1:5014-35386 GCA_902732785.1 Trichogramma evanescens
TGCCGGCTGCGATTTCGTCCCGACTGAGAGTAAGCGCTCTCTGACGGCGGATACAAGTCACCACAGGCCGAGAAAACGGCGGGCTCGGGCGACTCTGTTTCCGGCAACCCTCTCCCTATCGATGCTGGTTCGGAGAATTGTTGACGACGAACGTTTTGCGTTGCATACCTTGGCCGTGTATCGAGTGTATCGATAAGATGTCTGTCCTCGGCGTTGAGTTCCCATGCCATCCTCCTATCCTGCTCGTACAGATCGTTTGAGTCCCACGACAGACTTGATAGCGTTGATAGCGTAGGCGAACTTCGATGCCCGTTTGAGACGCTCCTTGCTCCGTTTCGTCTGAGCTGTGCGTTTCTCGGGTTGTTGATATCGTTGATGCTCATCTTCCAGGCAACGTTTCACTGCACTTGACCCCCAGGCGACACAAAACACACGCGACAAGAAAAAAAATGTTCCACTTTTCGTGAGTTTTCTGCCCATACGTTTGGCAAGTCAGCGACTGGCAAGAAAAGAATCGCGTCACGGCAAGATGGCGGCACTCCGTTTTTATTTGCACAATCCCACTTCTGATGTGTTGGAGAGAGCTGTCGGGGCTCGTGCTTGTCCGAGTGCTCGGCTGTCCTCTCACGTCGTGCCCTGGACGTCAGGCTCGGGTCAGGATCGGAGTCGGGTGAAAGGTGCGCAAATAATCGTTGAGGCGTCGTGCGTAAGGTTAAGCAATTAGTTTATTCGCCCTCACTCGTCGCTTGCCGTACAACAACTGAACGTGCTCCGCATTCATCGGCCCTACTCCCCCTCTCTCGGCACTCGCTCGTAAGCGCGCGCGGACCCACGCATAAACTGTCGCTAACACATGCAAATAGCGGAGTAATGCGCGCGCTGCAGCTGCAGCTAGCACACGCACGCACACACACACACACACACACACACACACACAGAGCATCAAATACGCACTCATCGATTCGCAGCTTTAATAAGTACAAAATATGCATGCATAATATTCAAGGAGGGATGCGCCGTAAACAACAAGAATGCGAGCGCGCGCGCGAACGATGGAAGGGAATATTGAATATGCAATTGAGAGTGGCGGTATATATACGACGTATGCAATATACATATAACTGCATTGAGCGCGCGCGCTGCTATACAGCTATATAGGAGATAAGTTCAAAGCTACCGCGCAGTTCGATGCTTTCGGTCGGAGCGGGCTAATTGAGTGCGCGCGATTGCGGTCTGGCTCTAATGAGAATCATAATCACTTACCCCTACGTATATACATTGTCTGTCTGTATATAATGTACATTATGTGTGTTTTGTTATGTACGCACGCGTATCTGGAGAGCAGCCTCCCTTTCCTCCCTATATACACCTTCGCGCTGCAAGCACACAGTTGTATTAGAAAGTTTTGGGCGAGAGAGAGAGAGAGAGGAGCCTTCGGAAGGGAGGGAGTTTCCTCGAGCTGCCTGGAAGGAAGTTCGAGAGACAGCATTCTTGTACTTCGGGGGGAGCTTGCAAACGCGTCTTGCAGCGAGAGCGCATTATAGCTTTTGCCGCCTGAATCAGTTGGGGGCGGCGGAGAGTGCGGATGCACATCCTGCGCGCATCGTATACGCTCTCTCTCTCTCTCTCTCTCTCTCTCTCTTTGGCTGGCTGGCTAGCATTGCACACACGCCCAATTAGCGCACGCTTCGATAATTACGAATATTTGTGGTGTGACGAGCGAGAACTCCGACCTATGCGGACCTCGCGCAGCTGCTCAAGGAATATCAGAATTATTAGATAATCGAGCCAGCGAGCAAGACTGATTTCGTGTTATGCGTAAAGCCTCGGCAACCAGCTCAGGACTGTATTGATTTACTTTGGGCTTTTTGATGTTTTTAATATAACTTTCTTTCAATTAAAAAAAGTAAATTCTACCAAATTAATTTACAATCATTTTAACTTTGTCACTTGCAGTTTTGCCGATAAAGGTGTACTCGCCATCTAGTGGTGGAAGCTTCAAGTAGTTTATCATACTCAAAATGATTGAAATCTGGTCTCATTTTTTTGAAATAGTTAAATTGTCATTTTTAGTTCATGATACAAAATTGTAAAAGGAAAATCGCCGAAAACGAACCAATTAAGGTTTTGAAAACATATTGAATGGTGGTTTTTGGTTATTTGACCAAAATTAATTGAAAACACTTCTACCACGGAAGTAATTTTTATAATTACGACCCATGAAACAATATTCAGTCATTTGAAGCGCAATATAAAAATCATTAATTTCGAGCAAAGGTATTAAAAGGCGAGAATCGTCATCATATATCATGGGACAGTGGAGTGCGATCAAAGAATTGAGGCGACAAGGGCATCGTAGCGCGAAAAAAGGCGCATAGCGTGAATTTCAATTGACATGGTGTATGGTAACACACAGCCGCAGACGCAATAAATATACAGCTGGTAAATGTGAAAAAGCTGTCACAGCCAAAGATGACAATGTCTCTGGTCAGCGAAAAAAACATCATATCACTACGTTGCTCCCTCCCACCCTCCCTCCTTCCATTCCCTGGCTCATGCACCCTTGACCAGTGTGAGTATAGGCCGGTGCGTCACACGGGGCTATATTGCCGTCCAGCCCAGCTGCACACTATACGCATATAGAACGCCAGTGATGTACTAGAGAGCAATGCTGGTAACAAAGCATGAAATCAATCAATCGTGAATCAGTCGGGCACTCGATCGTTCGGTGCACTGCACACAGCGCAGCTAACAGTGGAACGAAGAAAAAACCTATATAAACGTAAAATTGTGCACGTTCACGCACACACTCACACACACATACATATAATATGAGTCTTGCGCGATATTTGGCGTCGAGCTCGTTGGCTTTATAAATTAGATTCTCGTACAAAATTGCGGATTCTCATATCGGATAAGGCAAATTTAGGGCGTCGAGTCGAAGAAGTTATTAGCTTCAAAAGCGAGATACGTATATAAGATGCGCGAGCTTATATAAATAGATAGATAGCTTTGGCGTCGTGGCTCACCTATACATACGTAATATACGTGCAAGTCAATTTGGAGGTGCAGAGGACGAGGATGGGAAAGCAAGGCGTGATGGATGGATGGCGACGTAGCTTATTGGCATTCTTCGACGTGACCAGCAACAGTCAACACGCGCAACACTCGAGCATCTACGAAAGCGAGCAAAAAGAAACGCACATCGCAGTTATTGCATTTTCATGGACGTTTTTAAACCAATCAGACGCGCGGCGCGTTATATAGAGTGAATTGTTTCAAAAATTTACATTTCCAGCGCAATAATTTCGGTTCAATTAAAAGGAAACATGATAGATATTTTCGTTCGATTGTGGGGCAGAAGCTAATATTAACAGTTGAAATCGATACAGAGAAGAGTTTACATCAAACAAACACTTGCATAAAGGTGAAAACGGGCGATATGGTCGAGCTGCTTTTAGCGCGATACTCTCATGCATAAATGACAGTCATCACGAGCTACGTTGCTTCTTTCATCGATGACGGCTGCGCAATCACCGCGATGAAATGCCGACTTTGGAAGCAGAAATATTAACTAGAGTGTGAGCGTAAACTAAGCACACTTAAACACACGAGACCCTTGACTTGACCATGCAAAGCGGATCTGTTAGGATAAATGGTATTTTATCTTAACAGGTTTCTTCCAAATTGCAATAAATATTTTATATTTTTGTCACGATAAACTATTGTTGTTATGGCTGTGAAACATTAAATCGATAAATTCAAATGTTTTTGTGTATCAAGTAGATTTTGTTTTTTTTTTTTATAATTCGCAAATTTGTTGGCTCATTATTTAATTATTATTATTTGATTTTCTCATACTAACGTAGTTTTAAATGAACACTGTTCAGTTTTTCGTATTTAAAAATAAAGATATTCTGGAAAATGAAGGATTCTTGTAAATTTTTGAAAAATCTTTGAAGATAATCAAGACAGTTAATAAAAAATTACACTATAAACATTTTTTAATTTTTTTCAAGTCCTTTTAATTGACGTTTATACCAAAATATTTAAGTAGGCGTTCCTCATGACCTTCTAAATTATAATTTTTTTTAAAATTACAAAAGTAACTCTTAAAAATCTATGATTTTTTTATATAAATACTGAAATTGAAGAATTCAATTTTTTTTTCATGTACACAGTAGTTCTTAAATTAACGCTAGATGGCGTGTAGCCGAGTTCTCGAAAACCTAAAGAGGTGAGGCAAAGTTTTAGCTTTAAGTGTCACACCATGGTTAAACTCAACCACTGACTATTCTCTTGGAAAGATACGAAGACTTTTATTTTATACAAAATCATCCATAGGTAGTACATGAATACCTTTTTGTGTTGAAGAATATATATTTACGAATCACGTTTTGCGATGAAATTTCTTAGTTGCTATCTGCATTGGTAATGCGACGCATGCGTGGATAAGTATTATGCTTCATAATTTATAATATTTATATCACCGATTTTTTCCTCGTCTCGAATTGTTTTTTAATGCCAAGAGCTCAAATCGAGAAAAAAAACGCAAGTATAAAGCATTATAACGAATGTAAATCTCGCGCGGCGGAGACGTCGAAGTAGGTCGCGATCGATGTCAACGCGTCGAATAAGAAAAAAAAACTTGAGCGCGCAAAAGAAAGTAGCAGCATCTTACACTTTTTGTCGGGAGCCAGGATAATTTCCATAACGGCAGAAAAATGCAGTTAAAAAGAGCAGTGAGTCGCGCGCGAGTCGAGTCGAGTCGAGCGAACGAGGCAGGCGTGTGCAACGCATCACTATTTACGACTTTTCGATTCGAAAATCTATGAGACGTAGCTTGCATCTTAGAAACTGCCGTGCGGCGCCCGGCACTGGCAAGGCAAGCAAGTAGCAGATTTCTCTATGTATTTTGAAGAAGTAGCAGTAAGAAGCGGGTAATATTTATGAGAATTTCCATCAGTTTTTTTCGTCTCATTCTTCCAGTCGCCGCCTGCTGGGATCTGTCGAAAATGCGCGCGACTTAGTAAGATAGTCGCGACTGCAGCGTCCCGACTGTAAATGTATTCACGCACGTAGTATTTAAACGAATAAAATCATACTATCTCAACCGAGAGTAATGCAGTTTTTTTTCTTACATTTACAATTAAATATCTCGAACAAAAAAAAATCCGCGCTCCAAAGGAATTTAGCTTCATTTCCAAGGCGTATTCATTACAATCATACGCCACGATGATACTCGGCTGGCGCGTACTTGTTCGATCGTAATTTCCTTTGCGGTAGTGAAAACTTAGACTCGAGGAAAGTTTAGTACTTTTAGGCAGCAACATCTGCAGTCCGAACAAAGAGAAATAATTCATATTTATTAAGTATATAGCACTAGTAAAATAATCATTGTACTGCGAGGGAGAGAGAACGTTAAAGTGTTACTCCGAGACCTGTGCGAGTACTTCTATATCTGTGAGCCGCGGCGCTGCACGCGTATACATATACGTCTAAACGTAGCGAACTTAGCGTATGGTAAAAGTTTCGTACTTAAGACTCCAGTACATTAGATGTAAGTACTTTCATTTTAATATATATACCTGTGCTAAGTAGAAGGTTTACCACACGATGTACATTACGCCAAAGTTTCGCGCCCAAACAAAACCAGCTCTGTAGTCTGTCTAGAGATTCAATGAAAAAAAGGAAATGAAAAAAATGCACGAGTTAACTGTAAAGCTTTCAGGATTCTCCATGCAAATTAATACATTTAAAAATTTCATCAGCCCATAGTTAATCGAGCCCACTGTGTTTCTGTTACTCGAGGAATTCTCTCGTGGATAGATGCGCACGCAGCGTGTAAAGGTAATCAGGGACGAGTCGTCGTGTATAGAACTTATAGCGGGTCGAGGATAATTTAGCCCAGTAGCGAAACTGATGGAACAAACATGAGACATGCTCGGTGCACGAGAGCCAAGAGATTATGGAGGCGGCCAGAAAGGGAAGGCAGAGGCTAGGAGGGATAGGCGAGCGGAGAGCCACGCGCTAACCTAATGAAGCGTAATCTCAAGCAAACACAAGCGAGGAGAGGAGGAGTGCGACGGAGGGTTAGTGGGGTATACGGGACAGTTTGCAGCAGGTTGAAGCTAGCAAATGTAAATACGACTTGCGAGGTATGGATACACTGCGGCCGTCGCCGCGCCAAGCTGCTTGAAATAGTTGTACGCGTAGCTGCAGCCGCATTGTGTATATATCTGTATACCTTATACTCCCATGGACGGTCGTCGTCGCGCGCGTACGGCGAGTCTCGCAGGCCCGGGAGCCGAAAATGAAATTACAAAAGACGCGGAGGAGAGCTGATTTCGCTGCGCTCCGCAGACAACAAAGTTATCGCGTTAAACTCGCACAGTTCGTATAATCTTGGCTCGCGAGCGTAGTAGTCTAGCTAGCTTCGTCGGACGCGTAATAGTACAGTAGCAGCAGCTGCACCGAGCTATACCACTCGCGCATACGGTTCATGGCAGACTATAAAGTAGTGCGCAACATTAGATCCATCTAGTGATTCCTCTATTTCAGCCTCCCTCGGTATATATAACACACATCTACGTATATATAACGCTCACTTGGTCTTCTGGCAGGTTTCTCTCTCTCTCCCTCTTTCTCTTCGTTGCCTCTCTCTCTCTCTCTCTCTCTCTCTCTCTCTCTCTCTCTCTCTCTCTCTCTCTCTTGCTGGCCCATTTCTCCTCGCATAAGTTGCGAACAATGAGGTTAGCGCTAACTCGATAGTTAGCTTCAGTACTTTTGCAGTCGGAGAGAAAGGACTAAAACGATTTTACTTGCTCGTACTCGGTATCGCAACTCGCTTTTCGATCCGCGCGTGTGTGTGCCAGTGTATGCGGTATCCGTACGGTGTACGCGGTGGCTTTCAAATCCTCTTTTACTTTTCTAAGTCCTTGCAGAATACGTCGAGTCCGCCTCGTCGCTACTTTATATGTGTGCACTGGCAAATGCGTGTGTATGTGTGAGTGCGAGGCTGCACTAAATGACGATACCAGCGGCATGTGTAGACTCCCACATAAATGTACGCGCGTGCACGCAGGCCTTTTGGCTTTGACTGTGCGGCAAGTTTCGCGCGAGCTTTCAGTTTGTGTGTTAGTGTGTGTATGCAGCTGCAAACTAGCTTTTTCCAATGTTCTGTCTAGATCCTCCTCACTTCTACCTATATATTTATGCATCTGTAGGCGAGTTCTCGCACACACACACACACACACACACACACACACACACACACACAAACACACTCGCGCATTTACTTTTGCTAAAGCAGCAGAGAGAGAGAGAGAGTCAAGTTTCTCTCTGATAGTAAAGTCTTTTGTTCGCGCGAAGGGATTTGTGCTTTTTGAGTAGCTCTTTCCTGCTGCGAGCGCGCGCGCGAACTTGCGCCCTCCGATCCTCTATATACTATATGTGTGTACCGACTCGAGAGCGCGCGCGCGTATGTATAATACGGGTTACTCTCGGGGCTTCTGTCTTTTACGACGCTGACGACGTTTTGGCGATAGTGTGCTGCTGCTGCTCGCGCGAGCGGGGGCCACTGTTCACGGCACACACAGAGCCACAGGATGCAGACTTTTCTCGGAACTACGTATACGTATCCTCTCTTTCTTTTTTTTTCGTTGCTGCAGTTCACGTTTCTTTTTCTTTCGCTGCGCGGCGTTTCCGCCGCCCCGACAGTATCTGCTTTTTAGATTTTTTGCCTCCACCCAATCCGAACGAGACTCCATGCCGAGCGAGAGAGAGAGAGAGAGAGAGAAAGATGGAAAGAGAGTGCGTCAGCATTGTTTTCGGGTACAAGTGGCAAAATGAGCCTGGCTCGCTCTACCCTATATCCAATATCCACTCCATATCGCGCGAGGGAGGCCAGCTAAAATTGCCTTCTGACTGAATAGAGAGATTAAAGCTCTCCCTCTGCCTCCCTCGCTCCCTCCCACCCTCTCTCGACACGTATACGTAGATAAAGATGGTGACAAGGAAGCTCGAAGATGACTCGAATTGGCTCGAAAGGCAGAGGGGCACGAGCTGAATATGCGATGATTAGGGTGCCAGCGAGATGAGTATTAAATCTAATTGCCTATTAGAGTGCGGAGTGTGTCGGCGACATCGAGGCCCCCTCACAACCGAACGAATGATTAGCCCTAATTTGGCAGTGCTTGATCCTTTATAACTGTACTGAAAAATGATGGAGTATAAGATAATATCAAAGTTAAACGCAACTTTTTATTGAATAATTAACAATAGTTTACGCAGACAATGCAATTATCACCGTGACTGAGAGTTTCGCGTGTTTTCGATAAGACCATTGTCAGTACCTATCTCTACGGTTTCACTGCAGTTTATAAGATCTCGATAAAATCTTTCAATGATGATAGAGACTTCTTTGCGAGTAACCCATTGTGAAAGCTCGGGAAAAAAAGGCAGTAGAAAGGAGGAAATAGGTATACCGTACGCACACAAGCGCACGAGAGCTATAGATACAGAAGGGAAAGAAAGGGATGGAAGTATAGAGAAAGAAGTGACATTTGTCTCTGAAGTTCAGCAATGTTTGCCACCACACTTTCCATTTAAAAGTACCGCACTACGTCAAAGATGAGAATTTCAGCTCAATGTGTGACTCTCTCCGCGTGTGTATGTGTGCTCTGGAGAGGACCCTTTTATTCTCTTTCTGCGATGTGAGCAAAAGCTGCCGAGGATATACGGCAAAACTTTGTCCTTTGCTCTCTCTCTCGTCGCGCAAGGACCGGGCCTATATATTCGCATTCGATGTGTGTGTGCCCGTTGGCCGATGGAAAATAATTTTCATAATGTAACTCTGTAACATTGAAGGGCGGACGAGCGTTCTCGTGAATTTCGAGATAACGATGCGAAATTTAATTATCGTTTTATCGAACGCTTTGCATCTTTTTACGCTCGCTCGCTCGCTCGCTTGCGCGCGTGCTCGCGCCTCTCAACGGCTTGTTGGAAAGTCGAGCGAAAATACGCCGTTAACACGTCGAGTCGTGAATTTTTGCAGATACTGCGCCGCCCCGCACTGGGCCGAACTGCACGCAGTTCGTCAAAACTTTTCATTGACACAATTAAAACATTAATTTTTGACTGCCTAGCACAAATTGTATTTCCAAAAAAATTCGTGTACTCACTCGGAATTGCGGCCATGTCGGATTTCATCATCGCCTCCGGATTAGCAGAAGCGAAATATCTGCTTCGCTGTCCATCGGCCGTTGTCAGTAGATCCATGCATGCCAAAATGGCGATGGTGCTCAATAACATATTGGCCGACTGGGTGTCTTGCGCTTAATTGCTCTGATGACTTGTCATGCTTTTGTTGGCATACAGGGATGATAAGCTTTCACTTTCATGCAGCACTTGTGGGACAACACTTGTAGTACACTGATCTCAATGATATCGTAGAGGAGATTATTCATAACAATGCATGTAGCATACTTATTTAGAGTGGACCGTCGAACGTTGCAATCACTGCGTGTGATAAAAAAATGAAATTCGTAAGTATTAACGTATTCGAGTTGTCATTTTATACCATTGCACCTAAGCGATATTGCTGTGGCAGAAAGTTATAAATACGCGTATTTACGAGCTCCTAAGCTATGGTACTCAAAAACGTCAAAAAGCTCTTCAAAAATCGTAAAATGCGCTTAACGATCACTGGCAAACATTGTCTCGAGAGCTATAAAAATTCTGAGTTACTATTTTTTCCATTTTTTGTAATTGATAGCTACGGAAAAAATTGGATACGTTCTTCTTACTCATATCTCATGAGAAAGAATCATTTTAATATGTACACACGTGTGAATAATAGGAAATTTTATAAAGCATAATATCGAACCATAATGTGTAAAATAAAAAGGCATGAATCTACTATATATGCCTTTACTATGATATATTTATTTCAATTTAAAAAATACCCCAGCTAATTAAATGAACGAGTGACACTTGTAGTCGTCACTTCAAAATTTAGTAAAACTGGAATTTAAAAAAAAATTTTATGATCGTTTTCGTTCGCATCAAGAAAAATGTCAACGAATAGGTGGACCGATACGTCGATTTCTGTGTGAATATCAAGCGTGACGTGCAAATGTACGACGATGCTGGTATGTGTACCAACTGACAAATTGATCTTGTGTACCGTAGCAAGGATACAACGTTCAGTTATTGCGCTGCGGAGCAGAAGATAGGTTTTTGTTGCATTGAATTTTTCACGCTTTTTTGTACTTTTGCCTTTTTGTCATTTCTCGTCGTATTTTCCGAGAGGCGTGAAGATGCACGCGAAAAAAATATATCGCCAAGTACTCTAGTAATTTTTAGGTCAACCAAGTGACAGTTTGGAGAAGTGCGAAAAAATCAACATTTGATAAAAGATACTTCTACGAGTATGAAAAATCTAAAATGTACGTTGATGCGCGTTTACAGAAAGTGCTGCATTCCTTATGAGCAAATAATATATATATTCGCTTCTTTTCCTTGTCCTCTTCTTCCCTCTCTCACTTCTAGCCAAGCCGTGAGTTAAACGTTTGGGAAACATAAATCGTTCTAGATTCCGGCGTCGCGTAATTAAGATGTTGGTCGCTGCGCTACTGCTACTACTACTACCACTAGTACGACTGAGCAACAGACAGTGCAGTATAGAACAAAACGACTGCTACTCACACCCACGCACACAGCCACACACTGTTAGCCAAAGTAACCCAAATACTAGCCATATATAATTTAAAGAAGACAAATATAATTTGAGCCCTCGTGAATAAATGTGTGGGTATTCGTGTGTATTCAAGTCTTTTCTTCTTTCCTTAACTCGAGAATAAATTGAAAACGAAGCGAGGAAAAAGAAGGAGACGAGGAAAAGTGCACTGCACAGAGAGAATAGAAAAGACAGACCACAACTGGCTCCATCATTTAGGGAAAAGGTTTACAAGTTTTCTCGGGTCTCAGCTGGCCAGACGTTATCAACTTTTTCACTACCAAGGTTTCATCAACTATCGCATACATCGTGTATTACATGCGACTACGAAATAAGCGACTTAGTGAAGTATAAAAAATACGTCAGACAGGATATTTGTATGATTTCATTAGTTACAAAGGCAAGAGCCCCGAACTTTTTTGACCGAGTCTCAGCTCGGCAACAATGCACTTTTTGCTCTTTGCAACGCAAGCTTATTTACTTGGTACGCAGAACAAGTATCAGAACTTTTAGGAACTGCAGTAGCCTGCACAATCCAATAATCTTACAACGAATCGAAATTGCTTCTTGCTCAAGAGTACAAGGAAGATGGATACACACATGTGACTGGTAGAGTAGAAAACTATTATCCCTTGCCTGTGTGAGCGTACTCCCATTTATATTATATTCGTACAGCAAAATGACCATGAGATAAGATGCAGGTGAGTGCGTCGAGGTTATATTATTATTTAGGAGAAGATTATTATGAGGCGCAAGTGGTTGCCATGCAAATCCGAAAGCCCATAAGGTTCCCTTTACTACTTTTATGTTTCATACACTTGAACGTATACTTATTTAATACCTCGATATTGACAATTTTACCGCTTTAAACTCGCCTTAGCGGGCGCAAGTTTTGCCCCGGCAAGTTTTACCAACTTTTCACGAGGTACGAGCGAACAATAAACTGAAACGAATGTGTCTACCATAGCAAATGCGTGCCATGTATAGGCTTTTGCGAGACTGCCAAGTTAGTGTTTCACGAGCAACTTGTATAAAGGCTATGGGCATTATCAAACAATCAGATTTACAACTAGTGGATTTATAATTATTGACGCGATAAGCAATGCCGAGCCGCTGTTGACTTTACTCAAACAAAGTTTTCGACTGAGTGTTATTTGCACGATCGCTTCAATTTTGTATCAAACGTTACCGTCATTAACGAAATTCATCAGTGAGATTGATACGAAAACGAAGAAAAGCAAATTTACCCGCTGCATCAAAAAACGCAATTGGATGGCTCGATATAAAAAAAATAAGTAAAATTCGGGATACAGCTTATCGATAAAAGAGAATACTTAAATTTTTTTCCAATATAATTTTTTTTCTTCAGAATGCGCTTTCATTTAATTCATCATTTATGTTTTTCAAAACGAGCATGACATTATTACCAAGTAAAAAATTCAGGGCAGTTTAAGTATTTGAACAGTATCACATCCACGACATTCGAACCGTATCTCTTGCACGCGTATACTCATATAATATAGATAAATCCGTTCGAATGCCGTAAAATATGAGTAAGGGGATAAAGAAAAGTTCAGTCAACAATGACGGTGGCATCTACTGGCCCGAGCTTTATCGATTTTAGTGACGGTAGTGGCGATAATAATGTAATTGATACGAATTTTCTTTCCTTGATAATGCGCGTATGTTTGTCGTCAAGTTGGAAACCGTAAAAAGAGGAATGGATATAATCGACTCATCTGAGCTTAGCACATTCAGCCGTAGCGTGCTATCTAACTGAGCATTATTTATCTGCGAGCCGAAAAAAATTGCCTTTTAAACGTCCGCTTTTTTCGTCATAAACGCGAGCATGAAAATGCAAAGTTGCTAATTAAAAAACTGCAACTGACTGCTTACTGTACATTTTGTTTCTGCGCTTTGTAGAATTTCTTTTAATAAGCTTGCTACCGGCGCTTTGCCGCCCAAACACAGTGTGTAAATGAATATTTGTGTTTGTGAGTGTTTATTAAATACGACAATTATGATTGAGATGCATTCTTGTGCCTGTCTTTCCAGCCAAAGTACACGAACTTTATAACGTGATTTAGTTTTTGACTCTACCATGCAAATTTATAACTAACGATTTAGTGAAATTTTTTTCTCATGTAAAAACATCATTTTACCTCTGGTGAATAAAAAAATGTAATTTTGTGAAAAAAATCTGTAAGCTGTTATGCTGAAAGTATCACCACTGCGGTCTTTATTTATAATTGGAGATTTAGTTAGAAAAATGAAATTTATTAAAATTTAAGTCACGGCTGCAAATTGATATTTATGAATTCATACACAAAGCTGTTACTACAAGGGAATTTTTTCGTTTTATGTCTAGAGTAATTAACAATGTCTGATCAGTGAAGAGAGATTGAGTAATTTTATGGTGCCAACACGCGTGTAGCCAAACCTGTTTTAATTAATGGTCTCACTTGAAGCTTTTTTGCCGGATTATTGGAAAAAAGTTTGCGACAGAAAGCCCTCTTAGCTACCAGAAGGTAATAAAACTTCAATTTGTTTCATATCAAATGATCCCGATGTCTTATAATTATTGCAATCTGGATCTAAACTGTTTGTAATTAATGCGTTTGTAATGCAATTGCATTACTTTCTTGAATCGAATAAGAACTTTTGTTCTACTCTTTATTTCATAATTTTAATCATGCGATTCATACTATTACTATATAATAGACCGAAAATCTTGTTAAAATATTTTTTCAAAATTAACCCAGATTCACCTTGAACTTTTTTAACTTTAAATCACATTTTTACATTAAGCTAATACTTTTCTTTCAAAAAATTTTTAAGTAAAGTTGAAATTAAATTAAGATAAGATTATATCACTAGAGCCGTAAATAATTGAGACTCGTGCAATTTTAATTGCTCAATCTTGCCACAGCAATTCGCCAAGTCATTAACAATTTTTCAAAAAAATCAAGAAGCAAATAAAACTTCAAGTAACAAGCATGAGAACTAACCATCGTGTCGGTACACTCGCGTCATCGGGTATATTATATGAGCAAAAAAACTCTCGAGTCTAAACACGCGCGCACTCCACGCGAGTTGTTACGGGCAAAATGCACCGACGCGCCGTCCCTCCAGCAGATTCGCGATCGCACTGAGTCGCGCACACTGCGCGCACACCGGTGTCAGCTCGGTACAGTGCAGCAACCCCTTGGCAAAAGGTGCGCGCGCCGGCGCGTCCAACCCTTTCCCCTCTCTCTGTCTCTCTCTCACTCTCTCGTTCGCTCACTCGTGTTCTCTCGCTAAAGCTCGCCGCTGCTGCTGCCGCCGCCGCCGTGCGAGATATCCTTTTCGCGATACGCTCCGTAAATTAATTCCGCCCTACTTTTTTTTACTCTACAGCTTGTACGAAGCATTGATAGATTTTTTGGACTCGAATGTGCAGTGCATTCATGTAGCAGTATATTTTACTTATGTGATACGTAGGTGTAAAATTGTTGGATAAGCTCCTTTATTAATTGCTTTATTATTCTGCGTTCAAACGAAAATTACTGTTTTTAAAACTGAGCCGATCTATCGATGGAGATATTTTTGATTTGATCAAAATACACTTAAGTATTATTTACGAGGTATAAATATTAAAAGCTGTAGTTTTATTCAAAATTTGTTGCAAGAAAGAAAATTTCAAACTTTCCATGGCAATTTCTTTCTAATTTTCTCATGATGAAATTTGTGTCCCATGTTTCTCTATCAACAATATCGTATTAATGGTGAGCTTGTTACCTATCCCGTTTGATAAATGTCCATCTGACGAGAAACACGCATGATTGTACAAAATAGGAAATGCAAACACTGGCAAGAGTAACGTGTATGGTTTAGGGTGACCACAATGTGTCTATCCATCTAGATGTAACGACCCTGAAGCTTATTAACCATAGTCAGCGTTACAAATTATCTCCCTAAAAATACAGATAACTAATTTGAATACCCAATTAAAAAGCTACTTCCTGAAGTATTGTCTACCCGAATATTGATTCGAACCACTTTATTTTTATTTATTTCAGTTTCAACATTTAAATTTCCTGAATTCTTTTCACCATTTTTCTCAAATTTTGAAATCTCATTTATCTCATGATTTAAAAAAAGTTTTCAATTTATTTTACTTTTACGCATAATGCCAAAATGTTGTTCTCCGATTCCGCCAAAAATGATTGATGGACTTTTTTATATTTAAACTGATTTCTCTTCTTCTATACTTCTTTTGAATGATGTATATTTTCTTCATTAAAGTAAATGGCAAAAACTCATAGACCTTGAAAGGTAATTTTTTTTATTTTCACGCTCTCAAAGTGATCTCTAGATGATAGGCGAAAAATAATTTGTCCGTTTTCCTTCAAAGCCCATATCTTTGATTGGGTTTATATCGGATAATAATTTTTCTGGAACAAAAAGCACAGCTGTGATATTTTATTCGAAGTTTATACATCGTGAGCTTTTATACCTTGACACTTGCTGTGAATTATCTTCCAAATTACTTGTTTTAATAATAATAAATGCGGACTTATTATTATTCATCAATTACAACTTATAAAAATTAGAATTTGTTTTTCAAGGTTCACCAAGCATAAAAAAATAATTGAATAACGTTTTTTTTCTCAAGTGTAAAAGTATCAGAACGGTACCTACACTGTGTTCGTTCAGAAAAAAAACTTTGAGCCTCAAGAAAAAAGAAGAGCATAATAGAAAAATTACAGAGTAAAAGATTTGAAAGCAATGAAGCTACATATCGATTTATGCAAGTGAATTCAAAATCTTTTCATGTGCATCCTCGCAAACTGAATAAATTTCATGAAATCTGGTTAATGATTGAGCTTGCTGGATTTGTTCGGATTATAAATTTCCGAGTTTCAAAGGTGAATATTCATAAATCTGTCATTGACTCTTAATTGCATAATTTTAATTACATTTGACAGGATTCTGGAAATGAAAGTTTAATTTGTAATGATTTACAATTTTTTCAAACAAATACTTGATTATTGCTTTTCATTTGCGAGAAATCATGAAATATTGAAAGTGATTCATTTATTATAAATAACCTGAACTTTAATTTATTTGATTTTCGAAGTAAAAAAGCAGATCGATATTTTTGTAAGGAATTACCAAATTTGCGCATATAGCTCTTGAAAGCGTTCCCAAATTAGTTCGTCTGCCCACTGAATTTATATTGGATAGCTGATACCAGCGTCAGAAATTCAATCGCGTTGTTAAAATAGCCGTTGGCATTACTTACCTTTTGAAAAAAAATTTCATGAATGTTTTAAAAATCTATACGAAATTTATATGAAAATCTGAATTTTTTAGCTCTTCGATCAAATTACGTAGTGCTGGTTTTATAACGGGGGTGAAGGGGAGGCAGAGGTGTAGATCACACAGATAGAGGAGCGTTTTATGTTTTTTTTCCCTCACCCTTTTATAGGAATCAACATACTTGTATGAAGTATTCAGCCGTATAACACATTGTTGACACGGGCATGTAAATTCATGCAGACGCACGCGCGCCTGCACGTACGTATATAGGTACCCATACGGGACTGTATAGGTATGCTATATGCGCTGCGCTGCAATGACGAAGCGACCCAAGCACGCCGCCAGCATTTTTACAGGCACGAACGCATTTTCCGCGCTTGCATCTTGAGCGCGCCCGAAATGTTTGCGCGTACACTCGCGGCGGCGCCTGATACACGTGTAAATTCACTCGGGCGCAAAATCATATTCATATATGTGCTATGTGCGCTCGCATCGCGTACGATCAATTTCTGCGGCCCCTACACTCGTGAATCAGATTTATCGGTTTCTCGCCCGCCTCTACGTGCCTTGCCTGCTTCGATATTATATACTGTATATGTATATAGCGGCACGGAGCGGCTTTACTGCACTGCAGCGCGTATAGCACATATACGCGCGGCGCGAACGTACAACCTTTGGCTCGGCAAGATTAGAAGAGTTTCGACTGCGGTATTTTCAGAGCCCCGCGCGCGCACACAGTGCATGTATGTGTGTGTGTGTGTGTGTGCGAGAGCAGCAATATCGTCGCTGAAAAATGTAAATATACACACATATGAGAGCTGCGCGTAGCAGGCGTACCAGCAGCAGCAGCGTGTGTGATGTGTCATGTGCGATGTGTGTACACGTTGAGTAAAAATGAGATAGCGAACGAAACGTAGAAAGAGAACGAGAGGGAGAGAGAGAGGGAGATAAGCGAGCAAGAGAATAGCCAGAAGCGATTCTCAAAAAAGTAGAAAAAATAAATGAAAAGCCGGAAATAAAAAAAGGATATATGGCTCGAGTGTAGTTTATTGATTTTTGTCATATTTCACGGGGTTTCCCTGCACTTAATTTCGTCTGGTCGCAGTTCCACATTCAAATTTGCTCAAGATTACACAAGAGGTATGAAAGCAAAGCACGTCTACCCGTTTGATCATTTATCAGCTGCAACTATGACCATATGTTTTCGATATTCATCGTCATTTTTTCATATAAATAATTAGAACACTAGTTTAAAATTAAGATAATTGGATAAATTTTTTGTTACTTATAATTCTTGAAAGGAACTGGTAATCAAAAGTATAGTAAACTGAGCGTATATTGAAGAAGTAATGCTTCAAATGAACAAAAAACTGTCATTGATATTTACAAAATGACTATATTTATGGATTTAGTATAATAAGGCATCGGATAAATGCACTTTACACGATATTAAAAGCTTTTATTTGCTTTTAGCTAAACGTCGCAAAAATCGTTATTTATTTGAGTAATTTTATTAATATTGCCTAGACTTTATAAAGTCCAATCAACATTGGATGAACTATTTTAAATATGTAACAAAGATCCAATATTAATAGCACGATATTTAATAAACTACAATATGATTATATAATTCATGGTACAAGTATCTATATACCTATGCTTTCGTTGATTTAATTTAAAGCATAATTTGATATCATTAGTACAGAATAGTAAGTAATATTTAATGGTTTAAAATACTATATTTTATATAATATATATAATATAATATATAGAAAAATACCGATCATACAAGTTTCAACGTTAGCCAACACTCGTTAAATAGTTACATCAAATTTGTACAATGTGTGCGTATAAAGTTATAATTTATGATGATATGAATAAGCGATTGCTTTAATTATCCTAGCAGTACTAATTTAAAAACTTAAAATTACGGTAAAAATATGTACACGAAGCACGAAACATCACGAAGAGAATTTTACAAAGGCATTTCACTTTATTACACGGGAGTTTTTTTATGTACAACGATGAATACGTTCTTGAATCAGCTGCTCTGTAGATCGATGTCGACCTGCTGCAGCAAATCGGGCTCTGGAACAGAAAGCGAAAGAAAACATTATGATTGGATCGAGAAATGGAAATCAATATCTATATAGAGCGCTCTGCCCGCGCCCGGTATTATAATCAACACGGTCTTTAATTTCGAATATAGGAAGCCGCAAGAGGTCTGGCCAAGTTTTCGGTGAGCAACATCGCTCGTCGGGAGTCCCAATATATAGTTACCTAATATCCTATAGAAATAGAAACCGATAGCTCGACGGCATGTTCGGCATAACTGTATACTCGGCTCGGGATAGGGAGCGCACTTTCCATTGCCCAAGTCTAGATATATAGATGTGGGTGTGCGAGTGTGTGTGTGTGTGTAGGAGCACAGGTCATAGAATCGTGGCTCGGGCCAGGCCGCAGAAGCAAGGAGGCGATGTCATCATCGGAAACTTGAAATTACGGTTGGTTGTCGCGCGAACTCGCTCTCGAGCTCGCTACTACTGCAGTATAGGTAGGGTTGCGGAGAAGCTGCGCTCGGCCCGCTATACAGTAGTAGTACAGCTATACACACACACACACACACACACACATACAGTGTATGAGAAACAGCCAACAGGCAATTCGCGCGATACATCGCTCGTATAGTTACAGGTATATATAGATGGAGATGCGCGACGGAGCCGCAGAGACACACAAGCTTGCGAAGATAACAGGTTTATATGTACCCAAGAGGACTGCGGGAGAAAAGCAGACGTGCAACGCTGCCGCAGCCCCTCCTGCCCTGCCGGCCATCCTGCCCAACGGATCCGCTGTATACATGCCGCGCGCGCGCGAGTATTTCTCATTCTGTCACTTATCCTCGAAGAATCGGTCAACCCCGGCACACGTAGCTGGAGAGAGAGAGAGAGAGAGAGCAGTTTCGAAATAGTTTTAGCTCCCTTTCGCTCCACGCGCGCGAGTCCAACACAACAGGAGAATTAGATTCCACGATGAAGCTTGTTCTCTCTCTGCCCGCGTGGCTATGTGTGCTCGCAATAGCAGCAGCAGTCTACGTGTGTGTTTGCACGTGCATGTGTATTCCGAGGGGCTGCTCATGTTTACTGCAGGCCGCATACTGCCGAGCTGTGTTTTGCCGAGGCGCGTCGAGTGTTATCATCGCAAACTTGCGACTACGAAAGTTACTACTCTTGGCACGCGAGAGGGGCGATGCAGAGAGAGAGAGAGAGAGAGTGAGAGAGAGGAGAGGCTGCGGGGGGCTGCACTGCGAGGCTGCTGCGGTACAATATTCCATCCCCAATGCTATATAATAGCCCAGTGCGCGCAACGCCACCGTACCCGCGCGCGCGCGCGTCTATGTATGGCCGAGAGAGAGAGAGAGAGAGTCCTGTGGGATGCCTCCTACCACCTTCGGGCTGCCTTGTTCCGTAACACAGTTTCATTCGAATTTCTCGACGCGTGCGGCACTAGCAACAGCAGCAGAAAGCTTTTCGTTATGTAGGTGCACACGCGCGTTCGCTGCGCTCCTGCTCTCGGTAATATGCTGCATGTAACATGGCTACACTAATCGTGTGCTAATCGAAATTCCCCTTCTCTTTCGCTGTACTCTCTCTCGTTTCCAGCCTCCTCCTCCCTTCTCTGTACAGCTAGATACATTGTCTTGAAACTTGCAAACTTGAATTTTAGATTGTGATTCCGCTCGCCACGCGCGTAAATTCCGAGCTCTCTCTCTCTCTCTCTCTCTCTCTCTCTCCTCGGCTGGCGCTTTTCTTTCGACTTTTTCTCTCTACGGCGCGGCCTGATAATGAAAAAGCGCAAAATCAATGAACCATGACTATTACAGCCCCGGCTACTAAAGCCTCGTAAAATCGGGCTGCTATCGCTCCGTCAGATTTCTTTATGAGTCGATAAAATTTCACTCACTTCCGACAACTCATTGTTCGTGTTTGCCTCGATGAAAAACTTTATAGTAAATACTATTCCCAGGATCGTATATAATACACATCGATGGTAATCTCCTTTTTGAACTTTTAACTTTTTTTTGTTATTTATGCGATTTTTAAAAGGTTACATTTTAATCACCCGGATTTTCTTTTCTTTTAGTTAAATTTTTTAATTCGCAACAGCAGTACTATGCAAGCTATCCAAGTTACATAATGAAACTCGTTCCTGGAAACGTCGCTTGTTATTAAAGCTCTTTTTATTTTTTAGGGGATTTGAATACTGCAGCTTAAGATCGTAAGCGTAAAAAAGTCGACAACGTGAAGATTTTTTTCAAGAATTATAAAGAACTTAAATTCATTTTGAATTATATAGAAAAGAGGAGATTAGGCTCTTGAAATATCTCTTGAAAAAGAACGTGTAATTTCACATCATTTAGCGTTGTTATTTTCAAGGTCCTACTCCGTGAATTAAACACAAAAGGTCAAAATCTGTCTGCGTAAATCATATTTCTCGTCCACAATCCACCCTTGATTTTAATTAACAATGTCTAGTACACTCGAGAGAGCTGCGCAGCTCAGACTGTTGAGCTTGCATGCTTACGCACGCTCGGTGGGTATTTTTTTACTTTAAAATAACCATTAGATTTTCTTTAAAAAAAAATGACAATAAAGATTAAAGCTTAGATTAGAAGCTATAAAATAATTTCGAGCTTATATACTGTACTGCAAGGTGCATGTAGCGAGTTGTCGGTGCAGGCAAGAAGCAACTGCTTCGTGTCAGCGACTGCAGGGATTTAAAATTTTTGATCTCGCCCGAGCGCGTGAAACGACGCACGAAATTACGTCTTCCTCCGAGTACACGACGTCGAGGCTATACAATATATTTAGTCGGAGATATATAACACCGATACTGCTACGACGGGGCAGCGCTCCTTTCTCGAGTCAAAGAAGCGTACAGCGTCCTCCCAACCTGATGATCTAGATTTTGAATATAATACACACCGAAGATGCTTTTGTGCTGTCGACAAAAATTTTATTGCGCAGTTGCATACGCATTTTTTCAAAGCTATATCTGGAGTGAAATGAAAAATTGATTTATGCGTCGTTTTTTATTTCTCGTTGTTCTTTTTGATGTCGTCTCCTCCGAGAAGAAAAGCTCAATATCCTCGGTATATATAAGCCGGTTATTTGATTTAAAAATGTTTATCTGAAGCGTTGCTTACTTCTAACCGTATTTCTATAGAATAAGCTAACAAGTTATTATGAACCGTGCATACCAAATGAATATTTGGAAAAATATTTACTGATTGATGAAATATTATCTGATTTTTCACGTTACTCATAAGAATATGAAAGGTCTATTTCATCCGATTAGAACGTAACGCGAATGTGCTTTACTCGTAATTTTCATTCTCGATAACGAGCTATCGGTGTATATAGGTAGACCACACGCAGCTACGCAGTCGTATATAATCACAAAATGTTACTCGATATCAAGCCAAAGTTAAACATGTATCAGTAAGCAGCTTAAAAGCTTAAAAGCTCTTTCTTAAAGCTTAAAAAAGTTAATATCTTGGCTGTTAGGTATATGCGTGAGTGTGTGTACAACATGCAATACACGTGTAGTATAGTCATTTAGCGCCAATATACTACAGCCGCAAAAAGGAGAAAGAGCACATGCTCCTCTGTCCCATGTATCGCATGAATAAAAAAGTAGTTGCAACCTATACATACCTATGCGGCTTTCCGCCTCGTAGAGACTCGCACGGTGCGGTTGCGAGCGACTCTTGTCGTGGCCGTATCTAATTTTCGGTTCGATCCTCTGAGCTGCGATGTACGTCGGCGTCGTGAAGTCATCGGGTCCGGAGTCGACGCATTGCCGGGCCGTTGGATCGTTCCTCGATCTTCGGCGGCATATTACGATTCCAATCACCACACCAGTCCCGATGAATACAGCCGATGTCACAACTGTAGGTGGAAAACACAATAAATTCAAAACAATTAGTTTAGAATGAAAAAGGAAGAAAAAAGAATCGTTATTAGTACATGAGGGAAAACGGAATTGCTGGTAAAAATTTATTATTCAGGATACCGACATCACTCGATTTCGTTACGAAACTGCGCAATGCTTTATACGTCGCAGTGATGTTTTGCCTGTCTCGGTCCATATCAATTCCAATTTCAAGCACACAACATGAGTACGAAGTTTTGCAAAATTATCAACGATCGTGTGCACATACGCGCGCGCGCGTGTGTGTATCTGTGAATATGTGTGAGAGTACATACGTATTTGTGCACTTTGAAAAATGTACACACCGAATTTCTGCGCGCCTGTCTCGAGAGTGAAGAAGCGAGTGCGCGAGAGAGCACGTGATGAAAAGTATTTCGCAATACGCGACGTTTTTTCGCTCTCGTCCTCGCTTCTCGTTTGGTTGACTGTGTATATATAACATAAAGCTTTGGCTCATGCATCCCGGTGGATTGCAATTAATCAAGTTTAGAGCATCGTAAACTTCGGCAGAGAGAAAGGGGGTGAGAGGGAGAGGGTTGAGCGCAATACATGTATCTTGCATTTCTCGATATCCAATTATCATCGCTACATCGGCTGACGAATTGATACGTAGACAGTCCAATTACGATCCCGGCCAAGTGGACTAGGGACCGGTCGAGCCGGCAAGTAGTGACGCGGGCGCGCGACGAGATATGTATATTCACTCGTGCGTTATTTTCCATTTAAATGACAAATTAGATTGATCGCTTTTACTCAGATGATACTGTTAGTTCGACCGACTACATCCATCTAAATTGTTGCTGCGAATGCCTCTCGACTCTCATCGACGTTATCTTTCCTACCTTCGCTCGTTTTTGTTCGTTTTATAAACGTGCTAAAAGTTGGTATTTCTCCGATTAAGAAATTTTACTTAATTAGTTTTTAATTTTTTTCTCTCTCTATGAAATCTACCTTAAGTTTATCGGTGAATTGAAAAAAAAACGTTTTACATTTTGAACAATTTCTTGCAAAATATTTTTCACATGATTTGAAAAATAAATTGAAAATATCTATCTAGCACTGGAAAAATGTTACACGATGCATGCATACCTCTGTTTGTATTATTTAGTTAACAGAGAATTTTCGTACAAGAACATTAATAAACTAGCAGAGATTTAAAAAAGTATCGAAAATGATCGGCAAAGTTGCGATTTTTAGGTTGTAGTGCCATAAAAAATGCCTTTTAAAATATTAAAAATGTAGACCATTTTTCGACAAATTTAAATACTATAACATTACTTTGAACCTCTACCACTAGACAAATTTTAGAATAAATATGGGTCAAAATAATACTTTATTACAAAACCGTGCGCACGTATGTCACCGATCTTGACACGCTTTTGGTATGTTATAGTACATGGCAAAAAGGTCTCAAAAACCAAATGTTAGACCCCCTTCCCCTCCTACCCTCCACTTCCGGTATAAACGTCCATTTTCGATCTATATTTTTTCTGAAGCCCTAAAGCAATTAAAAAATCTGAAAAAATTCATAAAAATACATTTCAACAATCCAAACAACCTTGAATTTTTTCAGATTTCTTGAAGGCTTCAGGCCTTCAGAAAAAATCATTAAAAATTCTAAAAATCGAGATACGGCGATATGAGCCGATGTAGAACTCGGAAATTTTTTCAGTTTTTTTTCGCATTGAAAAACATAATCTCAATTTTTTTCAGATTTTTTCAGATTACTTAACACACCTATTGAAGCAAAAAACCACTTTTTTTAACGAAAATAATTTTTTTAGGACGATACGGAGCTTCGAAAAATCTGAAAAATTTTTTTTCTTGTTTTTCAAATCAAAATACATAACCTCGAATTTTTTCAGATTTTTTAATTGAAGGCGATAGCTTCTAGAGCCGAAAAATGCTATTTTCAACAAAAAAAGGTTCCTAGAACCGGATGGTTCCGGTAAAAAAATTTGAAAATATTTTTTTTTAATTCCTTATCAAATTTTAATAAATTTTGACCCCTTCAAAGTTTCGATTGAAGCTTCCTAGCTCAATCTTGTTTAAAAGTATTTTTATGAATTTTTTCAGATTTTTTAATTGCTTCAGGGCTTCAGAAAAAATATAGATCGAAAATGGACGTTTATACCGGAAGTGGGGGGTAGGAGTGGGGAGGGGGTCTAAAATTTGGTTTTTGAGACCTTTTTACCATGTACTATAACATACCAAAAGCGCGTCAAGATCGGTGACATACGAGCGCACGGTTTTGTAAAAAAGTATTATTTTGACCCATATTAAAATTTTTATTAAAGAAAGTTTTTTGAGAAGTATTTAGTTTTAGAAAGCCAAAAAATTCCTCAAAGGAATCATCACCAAGTGAAAATTTTAAAATGTTTCGCATAATATACGTGTAATGTATAAACAGATAATTTGGTACACCTCAGTTGTAAACAATGTGATTACAAACGATTTTGACATCGTCCGTCGAACAATGATCATATTCATAGTGAAAACAAACTAGTGTATATTATCTTTCCCGATGAAACAAGTCATAATACTAAAAGATAAATTGTATTCTTTGAATTTCCGTGGCAATAAATAGAAGGATCTATCATTTATTTCAAGTACTAAAATGGATAAAAGTGAGAAAATATTCGAAAAAGGTGTCTCCAAGGATAATTTAAGTAAACGCAACATTATCGTTTCAGAACATGTTTGTGATATTTGTCAGGAGGCATTTACGCTAGAATCAAACATGATATCACACAAAAACGCAATTCACAATGAACGGAAAGATTTTGCATGCAACAAATGTGAGAAGGAATTTGAGTTCCGAAGTCATTTGAACAGACACCAAGTATTGGTACACAAAGATCGAAAAGATTTCTCATGCAACAAGTGCGAGAGGAAATTTGAAAACAAATCAACTTTACTTAAGCACAAAAAAATATTCCACGAAATTTTTAAAGATTATTTATGTGAAAGGTGCGCGAAGAGATTCGGAAATAAACATAGTTTAATCTTGCACATAAAAACAGTCCACGAGGGTTCCAAAGATTTTGCATATGATAAGTACGAGAAGAAATTTGGAAAAAAATCCCGTTTGCTTTCTCATCTAAAGGCAGTACACGAAGGTTGTAAAGATTTCGCATGCGATAATTGCGAAAAGAAATATGGACAAAAATCGCATTTACTTTTACACCAGAAAACAGTCCACGAAAGTCGGAAAGCTTACGCATGTGACAGATGTGAGAATAAATTCGGAAAAAAATCTCATTTAGTCTCCCATCAAAAAACGATCCACGAAGGTCGCAAAGATTATTCATGCGAAAAGTGCGAGAAAAAATTTACCCAAAAAGGTCATTTGTTCCGTCACCAAAAGACAGTACACGAAGGTCGCAAAGACTTCCCATGTGATAAGTGCGAGCACAAATTTGGACACAGTTGGGATTTGCTTAAACACCAAAAGACAGTACACGAAGGTCGCAAAGATTTCGCATGTGACAATTGTGAGACAAAATTTACAAAAAAATCGAGTTTGCTTTACCATCAAAAAATAGTACACAGAGATCAGAGAGAATATGCATGCGATAAATGCGAGACGAAATTTGGACAAAAATCAGATTTGTTGAAGCACCAAAGAACAGTCCACGAAGGTCGCAAAGATTACGCATGCGACAATTGCGAGAAGAAATTTGGACAAAAAGTTCATTTGCTCACCCACCAAAAGATAGTCCATGAGGGTCGCAAAGATTACGCATGCGACATATGCAAAAAGAAATTTGGAAAAAAATCGACTTTGCTTTTGCACCAGAAGACAGTACACGAAGGTCGGAAAGATTTCGCATGTGAAAATTGTAAAAACAAATTTACACGAAAATCGAGTTTGCTCTTGCACATAGCAATAGTCCATGAGGGTCGTTAAGATCAAGAATGCGACGTAGGCGAGGAAAAATTTGGACAAAAAGTGCAATTGCTCAGATACCAAAGGATAGTACACGAAGGTTCCCAAGATAACGAACGCAATAAGTGCGGAAATGCATTCGAATTTAAGTTGATATAGAAAAACAATTCGTAGAATTTATAAGAACCACCTAACCGACAATTCACGATATTTATACTAACGCACTTTTATTTTCCACATTTTATTTGTCTATAAGAGTATAGTTTTTTATGTCAATGTTTAAAAAAATACAAAATTTGTTGACTTATCATAAACGAGTCGTTTTCGGAAATGTGAAGACTTCGGATTTCAATTAAATTTTGGACAAAGTTATGAATTTGACGATTTTGTTTTTTTTCTTGTAGATTCTTTTTATTTTTATGCGTAAATCATCAATCGTTTTGAGTATCTCGTTGAAATTTCGAAGGCTTCTTCGTATTTCAAGCGATCCGTGTATGTTTCTATGTTTGATGACAGTTTATTGATATTGTCGAAATAATTTAGCGATTTGAAACCCCATTTTATTCATGCATGTAAAATTTACAACGCGTATTTTTTTCTGTTGTGAAAAGTAAAAATTATAAAAAGGTTCAAAATTTACGCTTTTTAGGAGTATTATTACAGTAATTATTTCTATGAATTTGGTTAAAATTTTTATGCCACGTTCTCGGTGGACGAGTAAAAAAATAATTTTCAAGTATTTTGTGGCGTTACTAAGTAAAAAAGGAGACTTACAGGTATAGGCACCAAAGTTTCGGTAAAATCCATTAGAATCGATCAACTGCCATACACTCGAAGAGGGAAGAAATTTTGCCGAAGCTCAAGCGCGAGAAAATATACGAGGACGACTGCGCTTCGCGCAGCAAAAGTAAAATAGAAGAAAGGAAAGAGGAGGTAAAACCGGTAGCTAGAAAAGAATCGGTGACGCGAAAAAGCGACAACTCGGGATCCGGCACAAGGTGGCGACAAGACGAGCGCGCGCGCGCGTGAGCTAGCTATAAGCAAGAGAGGCGCTAGCGAATATTTGTCCCGCTCGCGTGCATCTCCTTACCTCTCTCGCTCCCTCCCTTTCCCTCTCTCTCTCTCTCTCTCTCTCTCTCTCTCTCTCTCTCTCTCTCTCTCAGGCTCAATCTCTATTCAACTTTTACCGCTTCACCTCTCGCAGTGAGCAGATATCTACGTATATAGTTACACGAAAGGGAGAGGCTTTGCCTTGCTTGCCTGCGCAATGTTGCACTACCTTCGACAAATTTACTCGTACAGTCTTTGCCAGGGTGTGTATATGTGTATAAGCACGAAAAAAGATAGCGAGTGCGAGAAAGAGAATAAGACTGTAAGTGGAATGCATTCCGTCGCGATCGAGACTCTCTTACTTTTACCATCCATCTATCTCTCTTTCATGCACACTCATACGTATCTGCACTCGCCCTAGCTTTTCACTTGCGCGAGCTTTTCTTCCGTTCACGTATATATATTCGTGTATGCTATATCTCAGAAGCGTGCAGTTTTATTTTTCGTATCACATGCTTATTTGCTTCTGATTTTTAGTATTTTTTACTTAGCTCAAACACCGGAACCATATCGAGTGCCTTCATTTTTACGTACAAAATTTGAATAATAACTGCGCTCGTGTTGCGCTCGACCAATGAATACTTTTTTGCTTGCTTTTGCTTATTGAATGATGCGAGATTTTTCAGATTTGCCCAAGACACACACACACGTACGGTTCGGTGAAGCAAATTCATTTTGAAATTGTAAAAAGACTATATATCGGGTGCTCTAGTAGCGATATTGCTTTGAATTCGTTGTTTGAGCTCATGCACGTATAACATGAAAACGCGTGTGCGCGCGCCCTACAGCGCTCCGAGAGCGCACACGAGAGCTAGCTCGGCCCCCGCTCGCTCACTCGCTCGCTCTCGCTGATATTATCGAAGTCTTTTATCGACAACTTTTCACTCGATGGAACTCTCGCACATGTTAGAAATCTCGTTTTCTCACACGCGAATTCATAGATTTTTTTTGTCGGAAAAACTTTGAAGTATAGCAATCCATACGTTACACTCGATTCGAATTTTCATTTCTGCACACTTGCACGCCACGGAGACTTGCTGCGAGAAGAAATATCGTGCGAATTACTCATTTCTCGACCCTCGAATTCAATGTGACAGAGGGAGACGCGCTAGTTTTTTTACGCTATCCTTGGCTTATATTTAATCCGTTCTTACCCAAAGAGACCCAAGATCTATCTTTGAGAATATATCATTAACGCGATTGGCATTAGGAATTATGTAAGACCTATGTATTTTTAAAAACTTAAAAGTTCTTTTTTCAATGTTAAAGTTGTTAACAATGAGAAAAGAAATTAAATTTTCCCGAGATATTTCTGAAATTTTGAAATCTGTGTAATTTTTTGAAATTTGAAATAGTAATTTATGCAACGGGTGCGAATATGTTTTTTCTGCAAAATAAGGGGTTACAACCCGAGCGGAAGGCGAGTTTGGCAATTTGAACTTCACCATTGAACGAAAGAACTTTCAAACTTTGAAATTATGTAAAGGTCTTATATTTTTCTAACGCCGACTCATTAATTGTTGATGGAGAAAAAAATAGTGTTGACTTACGTATGATTCCAGCTATGATAGCGATGCCTTCGATACTTCTGGTATCAGGTATAACGCTTCCAATCTCGCCAAGAAATCGACTCTCGGCCGACATCGGCGTCCTCCTGAGACTGGACTCGGCCACTCGTACATTTTCAATGAGGTGGGGCTCGCTGCGGCCTTGGCTGTTCTCCGCGTAAACTGCCACGGTATAATTGTAGCCCGGCAGCAAACCGTAAAGCTGAAAACTCGGCTCGTCGGCTCGCTCCAGATAAAGGGGTGCCGCCGTAATTTCCAGCGACGATGTGGCGGTGCCCGCCGCCGCCGCTGATGACGCTGCCGTGCCCTGATCGCTTTGCGGCATCATTTGCTGAAGTTGGAGACTCGTTGCGTTATCCAGAATCCCCCGGACCTCGAGGAGGAAGTGCTGCGCGAGACCACCACTCGAGCCGGGAATGCAATTAACTTCCATTGCGCTGCTCTCGTTGCGGATACTGCAGTCCGACGGGCTCTGCGGCGGCTCTGTAAATAAATTTTTATTTCAATCCTTCGATCCTCGTATCCTCTACGCATCTGTACCGAAAGTTTTCTTCGACCAATTCCATATATATTCATTATGCCTAACGAGTGCGCTTTGAAACTAATTTTATTGCCGACTATCGCCCAAGTATAAGCTCGCTCGCGCTACAAGCTACGAGCTAGCAGTTTCCCAGCGAAATCACGTTTTCTCTGCCGCCGTTTTTCTCACGCGCAATTTTTAAATCGTCGATTCAGATTAAAATCGTTTCCTTCCTTTCGTTTTATAATGGCGATTGAGCACGAAAATGCCCGTCTATTGTCGCTCTTTTGCGTTCGCGTTTCCCAATGGCTCGCCTTCTCTCTCGCTCTCTCTTCCATTGGCTTTAATGCTAATTCCCTTCGCCCGCGGATCGCATATATAGTCGAGTCAATTCACGCCAATGTCGCACCTAACCATTCAGATGCTCTTTTTCCCTCCCTTTTTCTCCCTATCCATCTGTACACTTTTTGTCTTTGCCTTTTTTTATCCCATTTTTCATTGTTACTTAATCACTATTATTTCACCTTCATTTATCCGTATCACATCATTAGGTGAAAAAATTTTAATTATCATATCTACGAAATGATGCGATTTTCTAGATAAAATAAAAGAATTGAAAAAGCTGAACCTCAACACAATTTTTATTACCCTTTCAATAATAACGTTGTCTTAAGAAAAGAATTATTTTTAGATCAGCTTTTCATTATTCAGAGGAAATTTTATTGGAATTACATCAATCGAAATTAGTTGAATGAAACGCCGTGTTGAAGCGAAAATTTATAGTGCGTGTTTACGTTGGTGGAAAAAATCGTGTCGTTAATATACACTGCCGTTCAATCACTTTTGCCATACTTGAGTAAAAAATGAGTAAACTTCAAAACGTCATAACTCAGTCAATAAAAGTCGTATCAAGATTTTGAAACAACCATTTGAAAGGTCTTTTCAAGCCCTTTCTAACCATTTAAATTAGTATTAGAATTATTCATTTATTCACTTATTTTCGTTAACAATTAACAAGTCGAAAAAATAAGTTTTTCTGGTCTTTGCTATTTCTGCCATCAGTTTAGTAAGGAGAGTCGTAGAAACGTTCTGAGCCCATAGATTTGTAGGTTTTTTTGAGACCTTTAAATCCTTTTTTTAAAAAGGGTCCTACGTGACTTATTCGCAAAGATACGGCCGTTTAATGAACCCCAATATTTTTTTAAATTCTAAAATTTTGATGAGCCAAAACCATGAATATTCTAAGAATCTG
>CACVKI010145068.1:0-25219 GCA_902732785.1 Trichogramma evanescens
TCTTTGAAAAATTTAAAAACTTTTGATCGTTGCATTTTTTCGTTCAAGTACTTCTATATCGATATAGAAAATAACAAAGATTTTTTTATAATGAGAAAAATCCTCTACAAAATGGGCCCTAAGGCCCATTGGATCAAACTAAGCACAGGGAGTTTCAGTATTGGGTACCAGGAGACCCCAAAAAAATTTTGGAGCAAATCCATGACCCGGACCTGAAAAGCTCTCCTTGTGAATGTAAGTGTCTTTTGAGTTCAGCCTTGTATCCAAATGATTTATGACAAATGTCACATCCGAAGGAATTGCCAAGACTATGAGCTGTTAATTTGTGGTTTTTGAGGCTATTCTGGTATCCGAATGATTTGCAACAAATGTCGCATTCAAAGGGTTTGATAAGGTTATGTACTAAATTTACGTGTTTGTAGCAATTACCTTTATATGAAAATGATTTATGACAAATGTCGCATTCGAAGGGTTTGCTCCGATCATGTACTGCATTTATGTGAGATTGGAGGACATTTTTATATCCAAATGATTTGTGACAAACCTCACATTCAAAAGGTTTGCTCCGATCATGTATTGCATTTACGTGACTTTTCAGTACACTCTGGTATCCGAATGATTTCTGACATATGTCACATTTGAAGGGTTTTCTGTGATCGTGTACTGCGATTATGTGAGAATTGAGGGCTTTTTTATATCTAAATGATTTGTGACAAGCCTCACATTCAAAAAGTTTGCTCCGATCATGTAATGCATTTTTGTGAATTCTGAGGTAGTCCTTGCGGCCATATGATTTGTGACAAATCTCACATTCGAAGGGTTTGATCAGATTATGAACTACTCTGATGTGAGATCGGAAAGTATCTCTGCGACTGAATGATTTATGACAAATCTCACATTCGAAGGGTTTGCAACGATCATGAACTACACTTATGTGTTTTTTAAGGTTACCTTTTTCCCCAAATGATTTGTGACAAAATCTCACATTCAAAAGGTTTGGTACGATCATGTACCATATCTATGTGAATTTTTAAATTATGTTTTTGTCGAAATGATTTGTGACAAATCTCACATTCAAAGGGTTTTCTAAGATCATGTACTGTTTTTATATGAGTATTAAGATTACTTTTGGATGATAATGACTTGCGGCAAATCTCACATTCGAAAGATTTGCTGTGCTTATGTAGCTGTAAAGTCAATTGATATATTTTCATCTCTGCCAATGGTTTTATTTTCATTTTCTATTTTCACATTGGGTAGGTAATTTTGATCTTCAGTTTTGCAGATGGTTGTCGATGGAGTCTTGCCTTCAAGTTTAACATTTTTGCACTCAAAATCAACAATTACATTTTCAATATCCGTCTGTTTTTCATTTTCTATTTTCGCAATGGGTAAGTAACTTTGATACTTGGTTTTGCAAACGGTTTTCGAAGAAAAATTCGGTTCTTCTTTAAAATCTTTGCACTCAAAGTCTATGAATACGTTTTTGCCTAATTTTTCTTGTAACGGCGTAGCCTCACTTATGCGATTTGCCTGAAATTAAAATTATGTAATAATATTTTACAGTAGCATAACGGAGCATAAATGAAATCATTGAACCCACCGATGATTTATTGAACGTTGATGTTTCAAATTTTTGGGCCTTGTAAGAGTTCACAAAATCGAATACATAATCTTCACCAGCGTCTGGGAAAGTATCGTTCTCTTCTTCCTTTACTCTGAAGAATGATTGAGTTTTATCAGAGATCGTTCAGAAAATTATTATTGCAAGAACATATCATGTTTTACCTAATTATAACCCCGTTGCTTTCCATCACACGCTTGATTAGGTGTATAAACTTGACGTAAACTTAACATAAACTTTTACGATTTACACTGAGAAAAAAAGAGAGAGAAAAATGTCGGAATATTATAGAGCCGATATATCGTTTGTGAATTCGAGCCAAGTTTACCTCTGTTTACTTAGCGTGTACTGTCAATAGCGACGTAAGCTATTCTACTGATTGAAGGTAAGGTTGTACAACTTATCAATTAACTTGACTCTATGGAAAGAAAACGATTTTTCATTATCTAAGTAGGACTTCTAAAATCATCTTTAAATCCCGATGTTTTCGGTTTTAATTTAAAGCTCGTCTGTTCCTCTTTTTCAATCACTGCGCGAGTATTTGAGTTTCAATTATCAGATAACTCCAAATGCTTGAGCTCGCATTTTTATGGTCTTTTTTTAAATTATTTCCATTGTATCTTCATGTTCTAAAGCTCTTCGAATGTCAAGACAGTAATTTTTTAAACTGTTTTCAATTTGTTGACATCTTAATTATAATGTTTATAAAATAAAGTGTACGAAAGGGTCAGCGCGTGAAGTTCAGAAATGATTATTGCTTCAAGGTACAGATTTTTTACTCCCACATCTTAAGGAAAGGTTCAAATGATGATTGTAATCGAAGATCGATACAAATTTGAGTTTTTATGTGACGAAAATTACGACAAAATTAATGACAGTTTGAAATATTTTATTGTTTTTCTAAGCAAGTTAAAGATAATCTGAAAAATTTTTTCAAAATTACATAGTTTACTTATGTGAATGTAAAAATCTTCATTGCGTTAAAATGTCTCTGGACAAATCTCACACTTCTATAAAGTTTGATCTGATTATATACTGTATTTACGTGAAATTTGAGTAAAGCTTTTTGTCCAAATGATTTGTGACAGATCTTACATTTCAGGGTTTATTCTAATGTAATGCAATTATATGTCTATTGAGACTACTGCTTTGTGCAAATGATTTTTTACAAATGCCACATTCGAAGCGTTTGCTGCGATTATGTACTACATTTACATGAATATTGAATTGGCCTTTTTGTCCAAATGATTTTTGACAAATCTCACATTCAAAGGAATTGCCAAGATTATGAGCTGTCCATTTGTGGTTTTTGAGTACATTCTGGTATCCAAATGATTTTTGACAAATATTACATTCGAAGGGTTTGCTACGATCATGAACTACACTTATGTGTCTTTTAAGGCTACCTTTTTCCCCAAATGATTTGTGACAAATCTCACATTCGAAGGGTTTGATACGATCATGTACTGTACTAATATGAATTTTAATATGTTCTTTTCGTCCAATTGATGTTTGACAAATATTACATTTAAAGGGTTTGCTACGATCATGAACTCCATTTATGTGTCTTTTAAGGGTACTTTTTTCCCCGAATGATTTGTGACAAATCTTACATCCGAATGGTTTGATGCGATCATGTACTACATTTAAATGAGTTTTGAGGTTACTTTTAGATCCAAATGATTTTTTACAAATGTCACATTTAAAAGAATTTCTGTGTTTATGTACTGCAAAATCAATGAATATATTCTCATTTAAAACTTCTGTCTGATTTTCGTTTTCCATTTTCATGATAGGTAGACAACTTTGATTCTCAGTTTTGCAGACATTTTCTGATAAAAGCTTCACTTCAGGTTTAACATTTTTGCACTCGAAATCGATGTATATATTTTCATTCATCTCATTTGTCTGATTTTTATATTCTGATTTTACTTCAAACTCAGATTTGCAGATGTAATTGGCCGGTAATATCGTCAGATTAGGCTTCACATTTTTGCACTCAAAGCCTACGAATATTTTTTCGTCTAATGTTTCCTGTAATGGTATAACCTCAATTATGTGATTTGTCTAAAATTAAAATTATGTTATGGTTTTTTTTAAGTGAGATATCGAAGCATAAATCACCGATGATATATAAGGCAGGAACATTTGAATGTTTTTGGCTTTGAAAGAGTCCTCCGAATCGAAATCATAATCGTCGCCTGCGTCTGGCCAAGTATCCTGTGGCTCTTCTTTCACCCTAAAGAATAGAAAAATTTGATGAAATGATTGCTTAAAAAAATATCATTGCCTGCCAGCATTAAAGTAGTTACATACCCAATTATGTCTTCACTGCTCTCCATCACTCGCTTTATTATTATACGAATTCCCTGAAAATGTTCACGATATGTACCGAGACAATATGTGAGGTTATGTGTGCCTCGAGCAGCCAACGCCGAATCTTAAATTCGTACCGATTTGTAAACACTCGCTTACTTTAGCTCTACGCTACAGACTATATGCACTGTTTTTACTTATTTTATACTAATATTAACGAAGTGAATCCGTAATTGTGATAGTTTCTTGGCGATACACTTTTCCTCCAACATCAACTTTTTCTACGATACAAACACAGGCACTCGCACACATCAAAGCTAGACCGAAATCGTAATGAATGTGTCATTCATTTAGGCGCCACAATTTGCTACATTCGCGTGTGCTATATATACGGAGAAACAATTACGCAAAAGAGAAATATAACTTTAGGTTTTCATTAAAATATCTAAATAAAATGACACGAAATTCGAATATTTTTCGGCGAGTCCCGTCGATATCCTATAGAATGAGCACGTAAAAATCACTGGAGTTTCAAGGCATTTTTAGTAAAAAAGAAAGTTGTCATCGTCGCTCGTCGTATATTTTATTTGATAAAAGTTGATTCCGTTTATTAGATGACCTAGTGTACCCAAAAGTCTTTCGATCCTCACATCAACGTAACCACCGATAAGTCCTCCTCCGGTAGTCCTCACATTACCGGCATTTTATGAAAAACCGACAATGGTGAAGTAGTCGTGAAACAATTATGTTTTGGCTCGAGTGCGAAAGTAAGTTGTAATATCGATTGTGACTTTTCATATAATTTCAAATTATTGTTAAATTTCTAAAAACTCTTTATTCAATCATATTGAAGTATTGTATATTATAATCATAAGAATAAAATGTTTACATTATAACGGAACAAAAACAAAATCAATCGACCAATCTGCCGAGACATGATCAAAGTAGTACAACAACAATAGCCTATCTGCTCTATCCCTACTGCTGCGACTCGTCGGTAAAGCAAAGCGGCTTGAAGTCGAGCCAGCGGGAGCGACGCGTGGAGTATCTCTTCGGGTCCTTGTAGCAGATCTCGGTGATGCAGTAGTGCCCCGGCTGCTGCTCGTACAGCTCTACTCCAGCTCGTTTGTGTCCCTCTTGGCACTCGTACCACTCCATCGCGCCGAACACGTACTTGTGCACGCTGCCGCCGTCGCCGCCGTCGATCCTCGCCGTGTGGAACAACATCGGATTGTTCGAATAATGCCACGGACCCGGTCCGGCGCGCTCGATGTAGGCGAGCAGCATCCCGCCCTCGGCCAGGTTTATCGCGTCGAACTCGTAACCGATGGACAACTCGTCGGACGTCGTCTCGATTTTCAGTTGACCGCGACGATCGAACTGGCTGCAGGTGAAGTTGATCCTGTCGATGAGGCCGACGCAGACGCCGATCAAGCCGTGGGCCGTCGAGTGAGCTATGAGATTGTAGGGATTCACGCCGTCTACCCACGATTGCTCGTAACGGCGAAGCTCCAGAATTTGTCCGTCCGGCTGGACGATGGAGGCCCGTACGGTCGTTTTATTATCGGTCGCGATCGTGTCGATGAGCAAATGACCACTGGCCGGACGGTCGTGGTCCAACGGCTCCAGTATCATGTCGTCGTCGCGCACCGTCTGATTGAACCAGAAGCGGTGATCCGGATCCCTGTGAACGGGCAGGCCTCGCTCGTCGAAGGTGATCCTGCATCTGGGCACGTCGCGTCCCGAGGCCGGTATCCGGCACTCCGGAAAATCATCCGACCCGACCACCACGTCGAAGCTGTTCTCGTAGACGATGTAGCTCACCGGTTGATATAACCGGAGTCGCAACCACATGTGACTTGGCGGATAAACCGTGCAATTGTCGAAGTGCACGATGCTCATTCGCCAGGTAGGCGCCTGCCAGCTGACGATGGCCTTGTCAGGGCCGAAACGCAGCACCCGCGTCTCGTTACCCCCGAGCTTGCGATCCGCTGCCAGCCACACTTCGCATCGCTTCTTGCTCTCGGGCACGTCGTTCTCGCCCGGCTTGGCCTTGACGGCGCTGATCTTGCACTTGGTAACGCCGCGATGCGGATTATACCAGGTGCAAATCAACTTCACGTAACTGTCGTTCTTGTAGGATTGCCGGTCGAAGATGAAGTTCGGCGGGTCGTCGTCGTGGTCGTTGGAATGGCGGGAGGACTCCTTCGTCGGCGAGGCTGAGGCGTTGAGGCTGCAGCAGATCGTCGCCAGCAAGAGTAGCGAGAGGATTTTCGCCAAGTGCGACATTGTCTGTGGGATGAACAAAATTAAAAAAAAAAAGAGAGAAAAATGTTGGAATATTATAGAGCCGATATTTCGTTTGTGAATTCGAGCCAAGTTTACCTCTGTTTACTTAGCGTGTACTGTCAATAGCGACGTAAGCTATTCGACTGATTAAAGGTAAGGTTGTACAACTCAACAATCAACTTGACTCTATCGAAAGAAAACGATTTTCATATTCTGAGTGGGGCCGTTAAAATCCTCTTTGAATTCTAACGTTTTCGGTTTTAAATTAAAGCTCGTCTGTTTCTCTTTTTCAATTACTGCGCAAGTCTTCGAGTTTCAATTTTCAGATAACTTCAAATACATGTTTATAGTTTTATTTAATCTACAGTTTTATTTAATTTTATTTAATTTTGATTTTAACTTAATAATTTCACTAAGACACTTGGGAAAGCTCTTTGAAGACAAGTCTATAAATATCTTTCTTTAATTTTAATACATGTATGTAAAAGTGTTAAAATGATGTTTTTTGCATGGAATTTTTACGTGTTAGCATGTCTTGTTGAAGTTTTTTGTAAATGATTAAAATTTTTTGATATCTAAAGTAAGGGTATCGAAATTAGAGTAGCCATGCACAAGCTTTGCATTTCGACGATCCTTTTACAGTGCGTATGTTGATCGAAATCGAACGATAATGGTATTTTTTCATTATTAGATCATACGATATACTTCGCATCGATCATGTTGAATTGTCACTACTATTTGAGCTTTTCTGAATCGACTTTTTCAGTTCTTCAAACTTCCACAGTTGAAGATCAGTGCGCGAAATTTAGGAACGATTATTATCGCTTCAAACATGGTTTAAATGATAATTAGAATTATTAAAGATAGGTTCAAATTTTATTTCATGTATGACGAAAGTTACGACGAAATTAATGAAAGTTTATTTTTTTTCGCACAATTTAAGGATATTGAGTATATGAATGAATTTTACAAAAATACATAACTTATTCAAGTAAATCTTCATTGTTTTTAAATGTCTCTCGACAAATCTTACGCTCCTAGGATTTAAAATTGGTTACTGCCATTATATGCCTTTTAAGTTTACTCTGGCATTCAAACGATTTGTGACAAATATCACCTTCGAAGGGTCTCATCTTATTACGTACTGCATTTATGCTTTTTGAGGTCAGTCTAAGATCCAAATGATGTGTGACAAGCCTCACATTCAAAAAGTTTGCTCCGATCATGTATTGCATTTACGTGACTTTTCAGTACACTCTGATATCCGAATGATTTCTTACATATGTCGCATTCGAAAGGTTTGCTCCGATTATGTACTGCATTTACGTGACTTTTCAGTACACTCTGGTAACCAAATGATTTATGACAAATGTCACATGCGAAGGGTTTGCTACGATCATGTAATGCATTTTTGTGAATTCTGAGGTAGTCCTTGCGGCCATATGATTTGTGACAAATTTCACATTCAAAGGGTTTGCTCGGATTATGTACTGTATTTATGTGTTTAGTGAGACTACTTTTTCGTCCAAATGATTTGTGACAAACATCACATTCAAAAGGTTTGATACGATTATGAACGAAATTTATATGGCTACTGAGGTGACTCTTTCGCGAAAATGATTTGCGACAAATGTCACATTCAAAGGGTTTGCTCCGATCATGTACTGTTTTTAGGTGAGTATTAAGATTACTTTTGGATGAAAATGACTTGCGGCAGATCTCGCATTCGAAAGATTTGCTGCGCTTATGTACTGTAAAATCAATTGATATGTTTTCATCTCTGCCATTGGTTTCATTTTCATTTTCTATTTTCACAACGGGTAGGTAACCTTGATCCTCGGTTTTGCAGATGGTTGTCGACATAGCCATCAGATCGGGCTTAACATCTTTGCACTCGAAGTCTATGAATATTTTTTCGTTTAATTTTTCCTGGAACCGCATAACTTCGTTCGTATGATTTGCCTAAAATCAATATTGTATCATAATTTTTTATGTCGAGAAAATGTAACATGATTTGAATCATTTAGCACTAACCAGTGATTTATAAAGCGGGAACATTTGAATGTTTTTGGCTTCGGAAGAGTCCACCGAATCGAAATCATAATCGTCGCCTGCGTCTGGCCAAGTATCCTGTGGCTCTTCTTTCACCCTAAGGAATAGAAAAATTTGATGAAATGATTGCTTAAAAAAATATCATATTACATACCCAATTATGCCTTCACTGCTCTCCATCACTCGCTTTATTATTATATGAATTCACTGAAAATGTTCACGATATGTACTGAGACAATATGTGAGGTTATGTGTGCCTCGAGCAGCCAACACTGCACCTCAAATTCGCACCGATTCACACTCGCTTACTTTAGCTCTACGCTACAGACTATATGCACTGTTTTTACTTATTTTATACTAATATTAACGAAGTGAATTCGTAATTGTGATAGTTTCTTGGCGATACACTTATCCTCCAACATCAACTTTTTCTATGATACAAACACAGGTACTCGCACACATCAAAGCTAGACCGAAATCGTAATGAATGTGTCATTCATTCAGGCGCAAAATTTGCTTGCATACACGTTGCAGAAACATTCATTCAAAAAGAGAATCATAACTTTGAATTCACATCTAGATATCCAAATCTGAGTAAAATTACTCGAAATTCGAACATTTTCACGATAATGACTATCGATTTTGCGAATTTCTGACCCAATTTCAAAATAATAAACACGCTCAGATGTCTGAAGTTTCAATACATTTTTAGTTTTAAAAAATAGTTGCGTTCATCTCACATCATATTCTTATCGATCAAAGTTACGCATTGTACTGATTCTCCTCTCCCGGTTGTACTCAGCCTCTCATCAAAAACCTTGGTTTGATGCCGACGCAGTGGTAATTGTAGAGCCTCGAAACGACAACAGTCTCGCTCGAGTGCGAACGATCGTCATTTTTTAAATACTTCACACGCGCAGAAGCTCTGCGGTTTATATTACGACAGAAAATTAGATTAGCCATTTATTCGTATCGAAGTCATGTCAAACGCGTATTCGTAAATAATCATAAGAATAACACTTCACGTTGTATTGACACGAAAACAAAATCGCTCGATCAACAAGTGTGTGTATAAGTGCTATGTTACAAACGCAAAATTAGCATCGTCATCGACCGAACGAGCTGTACCTTCATTACGTCGATGTGTACACAGCGCCTCATCTTGTCGTATTGGTCGTAAATTTTCTGTTTTTCTTTCTTGAGATGGAAGTGATTTTTTGGAAAAATTTTCGTACAAGTTCAGATTTTATGGAATTAGTATAATAGAGGATAGGACAATGTTTTATTGTATTGGCATTTATGCTTCGAAATATTAATGTTTTTCATCAAGATATCGTTGGATAATCTTACTCCCGTAGTTTTGAACAAGATTGAATGTGTATTATTGTTTATGTAGAGCAATATTAACGGGAAAATTAAAAATCTTCCTTATTCGTCATGATTTATTTCTTTATTTCAATGCGTATGCGGACTAAAAAATATCGGAGCTTTGCTCTTTATTAAATTGCACAAAAACGTAACACTTATCGTCGACGCGCGCACACACACACACACACACACACACACACACACACACACATGTGCTTCGGAAAAAGCTTTCCGATCGTCACTCGTCACATAATTCAATACATCGATTTTCTCCAAAAATCAGAGTCAGTCCTGGGCGCCTCGGCTGCGAAGAAACTCGGCCAGCCTCGTTCTGCGGTGGTCTTGCGCCAGCCGCAGCGGCGTCCTGCCCCACGCGTCCTCGGCGTCGAGTCGCAGCGGGTGCTTCCGGTCCTCGCAGATCCTAAAGATGACCTGGACCAGTCGGTCTTCGAGGCGCGACGACGCCGCCGCCTCGCTGTCGTCGTCCGCGTCCGGTCGGGCGCAGACCGCGTGCAGCGGCGTCGAGCCGTCGCGATTGGCCAGATTGGGATCGGCGCCGGCCTTGAGCAGCGCCACCACGACGTTGCAGCACGCGCCCAGCCGATTGTGGGCCAGCAGCGCCAGATGAAGCGGAGTGTCGCCCGTCGCGCGCACCGCGCAGTTGGGATCCACCCGGCCGGGTTGCTCGAGGAATTTGCGCACGACCTCGTACAGGCCGAACTTGCAGGCGACGTGAAAGTGCGTGAGGCCGCCGCCGGCACTGGTCTCGTCCCGATAATTCACCTCGTACTTGTTGTAGATCTTGAACAGCTCGCCGATCACGCCGCTCTTCTTGAGGAAGCGGCTGCATCTCGCTGCGCGATGTATCGGCGTGGTGCGGCACACGATTATCTGGTCGTCCTGGATCTTCTCGGGCTCGTCCTCGTAGCCGGCCTTGATGATGAACTTGATGATGGGGTGGCCGCGATTGTACGGCGTCGGGTACTTGTCCTTCAGATCCTCGAGTATCAGCAGATCGATCTCCGCCCGGGTGAAGATCAGTCGCAGATCGGGGAAGCGCCTCTTCCAGTCGAAGATCAGCGGGTAGAATTTGCGCAGGAATTCCCGTCGCTCCTTGTCGACCATCAAATTGACACCCGTAGGCAGGGCGCTTATCAATCCTTCCAACTTCTTGCGAGACACTTCGTCGTCGTCGTCGTCGTCGTCCTCGTTCGCGTCGTCGTGTCGCGATTCGCTCTCGTCGCTCTCCTCTCCGGGACTGTCTTCCTCCAGATTCTCGTAGAACTCGGACGTCTCGGAGGTCTCGGAAGTCTCGGACATTTTTGGGCACCTGCTACGGAGATACACCGGACACACACACACACACACAGTCGCTAAACGCAATATAACGCAAGACGATACTTTCGAACGAGAGTCACTCGCGCGATATCGTTTTGGCTGTTGACGCTGCGGCGTCGTAACGTGTTCTGACTATTGATATACGAACGAAATATCGTAGGATCCGTATATAGGTGAGAGTTGACACGTGATCGCGAACTCGCGACAAGAGGGATCCGAGAGGGTGAAGGTAGGGATGGCCAGCGTATCCGTCGGTGGTTGTTGACAATTCGATTCAGATTTTCAAATTCGGTTCGTGACGTCACGCGTCCCTACCTTCGTCTCGTATACCACGATACGTATATCGTTTGACGGTGCGAGCAAGCCGCAGAACAACATTTATATTATAAAGTAAATGCAGTGTCTAACGTATCTAGAAGCCTCGAGGGATGAAACCGGAGGGCTAAATTTTTATCTTGAGGAATTATCATTTTTAAATGTACTCTTTCGGATGAGTCGTGTTCGGTACGCTCTTGCGTCCTGGCCTGTTTTCAAATGATATGCGATACACGTGTCCCATCTGTGCATGCCCGGGGATGTGATTTTTATTTCATTATTATTTTTATCATAGTCGTGGTTGTTATTCTCGAGCGATCGAACCCCCGCCAATATAGTGCGGACACGCGGCATTCATCTAGCCTTAAAAATATAACGTGTTCATTTTTATGCACCCAAGTCTATAATTGAACTCCCCACTGATTTTATCGAGGAACTCATGGTGCTTTATTAGCATTTCAATACCAATTAACTCGATTTATCGTATTATCCGTAAACCCAGCAGACATGTTTAACATCTAACGCTCGGCTGGTTGCACCTTGTACTAGTACCCTGAAAAATTATCTTCTTCTCACGGGTACGAGTTTTCATTGGCCTGCGCCACCTGGCGGTCGAGTCGGAAGCTTCGAATCGTACAAGTGGATCGAGATGACGAAATAATCAGGCGAGTCGTTTAGTTTGACTATTGAACGAAGATTGCTCCAAGTCAACACTCTCGGGGATTCGTTCGAGACCGATGACGAATGTTCAGTGCGCTCCAATGTATAATGATCGGGAGGAGACTGCTCGGTGTGCTCTTATCAGAGTCGGAGAACGAACTAATTATTATTCGATAAAAATATCATGATATATACTACTCATACACGTGAATGCGTTGGTATCTTCCAAGTCCTTGTTTTGCTTTACAGCAACTAGAATATTCTACTTGTACAAGTTTTTTATTAGATCTTGTAGAATTTATCTTTTTGCATCTTTAAAATCATTCATTAGATTTTCTTACTATCCACATTTCCTATCACCGTTGCTGGTTTTATCGATTTTCTTTACGTTAAATCGATATCGTCCGATCTCATCGGCTATTAACTTTCACACTTACAGTTGCGTCAAATAAGCAGTTGATACAGTTTTATCATTTAATTTGTTACAAGTTGTTGCGTACTTAACAGTAGATACAGATATTTTGCCGAGTATTTTTCGTAATAATTTGTGTCTTCAATTTTTTCTCCTTTTGCTATTTCTGGCGTTTTAAATTTTTCAAAAATGCACTTCACTTCTCGTATTTTTAGAGGGTGCCGCTGTAGCTGCCGCACCAAGATTTCGAATGGCTATGTCCTATGACCTTCTACCCTGGCTGTATAAGCCATTTCCCGTTTTAATCGGGAAAAATTACACCAAATTCACGCAACGGTGGAACAACTTCAAAAGGTGAATCGATTTCAATCTGAATTGATTAACACAATTCACGATTGAAACGGATTCTGTTTTTCTGAATCCTGTTTAATTGGGCCTTTTCAGCAAGGTATGATTAGGTTTTCGTAACATTCAGAGTGTACCGATTGAGTTACAGCACCAGGGTCGCGTACACTTCTTCGGAACATCAATGGTTACGGTCGCAACCACGGGCGAGACGATCCGAGCCTCGAATCACCCTGCACAAACACTTGAGCAAATTTTTTTTTCATTTCACTTTTGTTTTGTGACCTCCTTCGTGAATCTACGATTTCGATTATCTCAGAGCATTCGAATTAATTCTAGTTAACTTACAAGCTACTGTTACATTGTCGAGCTTCTCATACAATTTTTTAGATTTACCTCCAATCTGACAATACAAAAATTGTCGTAAAGGAATTTTCCTTTTAATAACCAAACCCTTTCATCAATGAAACTCGCTACGATCGTGCCGCAAATGTTGGGTGGGCAGTTTTTTTTGGTAAATTGTTTTTTAATGAGTCTTATTACTATTTTGTCTCAATACTTTCGCGCGAAGATAGAGAAAAGTATTATTTCTTACACGGGAATAAAATAGAATGCTCGGATGAGCGTGAAGTGAGGCGAAGTCGATTCAACTTTATCCCCTTGTAAAAAATCACACTATTTTGAGATATTCGACTTTAAAGGAATATATAAGTTAGTTATTTTTTCTGAGCATATATTTTAATTCTTTTTAAGTGAGTTAAAAACTGAGTGATTTCGCTTAATTGGGCCGCGCGGCGAAGCGCTAGGACACTTGGCATGAAATGCCTCATATATATTTTTAATAGGTTTTAGAGATAATTTTGAATTGTCAGTTGCATTTAAGCGCAATACCTTCAGTGCTTTTTTCGACGAGTAATAAAAAAAAGTCTTATCTCTAAAAAATACTGCGTTAGACTAGCGACACGATCCACACGGTTCATTTCCGAAGATTGAAAGTCATTTGTAAACAAACCCGACGATCTTATTTACAAGTCAAATATCCGATCGAAATTATATTTTGATTCGTAACAATTACCGCTACGAGGCTCTCTTGTAGCAGGACTACTTACGTGCAAGAGAAAAGTGCGTTCCTCGTTTATATAATTACAATCCTCGTCACACTTTCTTTACGCGGTGGAAAAAAGCGAAGAACAGCGATCATGTTCTCGCATCTTCTCCTCACGCGTCAAAAAAATAATCAAAGAAAAATATCTATGTAATATATCTACATTAAATATTTAAATTAGAACCGAGAAACATTTGAACACGCATCCTCGTCTAAATGGTATTCGCAAGTGCTGATCATTTTTACACAAACGAACTTTGAACTTTCATTTACAAATTAACAATGATTTCGAGTGTCTGAAAAATCTAAGGCGTATGTTTTTTTCAAATCTGATAAAAAGCAAAAATCATTTACTTTTATAACAGAAACAGGACAAAAAATTACGTACACTTGTACAGACTTGACACTTCTTACTATTTTTACTTTCTTTTTCTTTTAACTCAACTTCTTTATTTCGTCCAATGCGTAAGTTTATATACGATTAACCTATGATTTTGCTTTTCTATCATTTTTTTGTATTGTATTTTGCCTCGACGATCAAGTGGTTTTATAAGAGGAAAAATTAAGAGATTTTTATTAATTTACTGATTTAGTAATTTTTGTTTTTTGATGAAATGAATATCAACTACATTTAAAATAACATCAGACATTAAAATATGAACGATTAATGTGTTTGCTTTTTGTGTAGTTTGAACATTAAAACTTGTTTCTATTTTCAATTCCAGTTCGAATGATGTATATATCGCCTACTTTTGAACAAATTTTACCTTGTCCCAAAACGTTACATAAATATGCCATTTTTTAATAATTACCCATATATTGGCACAATTTTTATTCAAATTTTAAACAAGCTTGTTATTGAACATCTATATAAATTACATTTTATATATTCACAATTGTCAAGAAAATAATCAGCGCTTTTCATTATTTCACTGATGAAATATACGCTGTTTTCTAAGGAACTATTCCAATCATATGTCTGCAATGAGTACGAAAAATTCATTTATGAAAAAAATGATTAATAAAGACTGGATTATCATCTGATGTGAAATTGAAAGCTATCGCGCATATCTTTGATTATGAGAAAAACGTATTTATCACACGTAATCTAAATAGAATCCGAGAATTTTTCAATACGTAGTATCTGAGAATTTTATAGACTGTTTTTTGGTGTTCTCAAATTCGCTGAAGGTACACAAAATTTTCATGATCTTCGTGGATTGTCTTTCGGTGTCTGGTTAATTTTGATTTTTGACCGAACTTCTTCTCGCAAATATCACATGAGTAATCTTTACGACCTTCGTGTACTGTCTTAAGGTGGATGAGCAAATTCGATTTTGTTGTAAATTTTTTTTCACACTTGTCACATGCAAAATCTTTCCGACCTTCGTGTATCCTCTTTTTATGTAAAACTAAACTTGATCTATGTCCAAATTTCTGCTCACACTCGTCGCATGCAAAATCTTTGCGACCTTCATGGACTATTTGTTGGTGTTTGTTCAAATTGCCTCGTTCCCCAAATTTTTTCTCGCATGTATCGCATGCGAAATTTTTGCGACTTTCGTGAATTAATTCTTTGTGTCTAAGCAAATGCGGTTTTTGTCCGTATTTCTTCTCACACTTATCGCATGCGTAATCTTTGCAACCTTCGTGAACTGTCTTCTGATGCGAAAGCAAATGCTGTTTGTATCCAAATTTCTTTTCGCATTTATCGCATGCGTAGTCTTTGCGGCCCTCGTGGATTGTTTCATGATGTCTGAGCAAATGCCAATTTCTTTCAAATTTCTTCCCGCACTTGTTACATGAGTAATCTTTCAGGGTTTTAAACGCGAAATCTTTCCGATCTTCGTGTACTGTCTTCAGGTGAAAGAGAAAATTCGATTGTTTTTCCAATTTTTTCTCGCGTGTGTTGCATGTGACATGTTTGCGACTGCCGTGAACCATCTTTATGTGCAAGAGCAAACTATGTTTAGTATCAAATCTTTTCGCGCACATTTCACATAAGTAATTCCTGAATACTTCGTGGAATATTTTTTTATGTTTAAGTAAAGTTGATTTATTTTCAAATTTCTTTTCGCACTTGTTGCACGTGAAATTTTCGCGATTTTTATGTACCAATTTTTGATGTGTGAACAAACTCGATTTTTTCATATACGTTTTCTCGCAATCGTCGCATGCAAAATCTTTGTGGCCTTTATGTACCAATATTTGGTGTCTACTCAAATGACTTCGGAACTCGAATTTTTTCTCGCATTTGTTGCATGAGTAATTTTCTCGTTTATTGTGAATTGTGTTTCGGTGTGCTATCATGCTTGATTCTAGTGTAATTGTCTTCTGGCCAATATCACAAATGGAAACAAGAATGGCATGTTCACTTGAATTTTCTTCAGAGGCAACTTCCTCGGATTTCTTATCACTTTCATCCATTTTCGTACTTGAATTGAACGATGGATCCTTTTATTTAGTGTCACGGAAATTGAATGAGTAAAATTTCTTATTGTATTATGGCCTGTTTCGTTGGGAAATTCAACATTCGGACGAATTTCTTTCTATTATAAGCGTGATCAGTATTTGAGGGGCTCCAAAGTATTTGATGTCCAAACTGTTTCTGATCTTATTGTTTACAATTGAAATAATGATTTATTTGTTTATACATTTTCCTTACAAATTTGAACCAGTTTAAAATTCTAACTTGGTGACTATTTCTTTGTAAAAATTTTTTGGACTCTTATTAAAACTAAAAGTATACTACAAGAAAGCCTTTTTTAAATATCGAGTAAATTGATTCTTATACATTATATCGTAAATTATAAAAAACTTTAATATTCGGCATGCTCCATAATATCCGACGCTGCATTTTCATACAAAGTGATTTCGGAGCAGTCCAAAAGCTGACCCAATTTGATATTAAAATGTCTTATTTGTTCCATAGGACAATGCCTTGTTTTATTACCTTTTTTTATATTATACAATCATATTTTTAGGAAGAATCTCTTTGTCTATGTGTATTGGCAGCTGTTCTCTTCTCCGCCCATCAAATTTGTTTGAAGGCTTTTAAAGATTTAAAAACATACTTTTAAGACAATATGTTCTGCTTAATTTTCTGCATCATTTTTTAGCCATTGAAACAAAGTCACTCAGCGTTATCTTTTTCAAAATGTCGAAAACTAAAATGGGCAATATAAATTTTGCCAGTAAAACTGTTCATGTGCAAAATTAGATTAAAATGCATTCAAAATCAATAATGAGCGCAGGCAAAACCCATATTTATATCGTATGTAACTTTTTTTACAAAGCATGCACATCAAAAAGAAACATACCACTCGATTCTGCTACTCAAAAACTATTTATCCCCATAATTTAGTGATGATTCATGGTGCGGCCTATTAGGATAATAAAATTTTATAAAAAAATCGTTGAAATACTAAAAATCGAGTCGAATTTTTCGTAAGAGCGTAGAAGGCTCGGATAACGACGCACGCCATTAGGTAACATTTTTTTCAAAAGTACAATTTCTGCATAAAAAATCTTGATGGGACACTCGATAATCGGAATTTGCCAATTAATAATAGTATGAGTTGAATTTCGAAATTCATGAAAAACACCACAAATGCGTGTTTTTTTTGTTTGAATTTGCGTTTGTGCTTAAGTAGAAATTATTTTCAATATAAGAAAAAGTTGCAAATTTAACGTAAACATTGCAAAAAATGGTAATATTCAAATTTTTATACGATTATTGCGGAGTAGACACAAATATTATAATCTCACGAGATTTACTCATATGATCAGCAGTTCTTTCAATTTTATACATTTTTTATTGACATTTAATATTACATTATATTGCCAGAGTACTTTTTCTATAATCCACTTTATTATTAGTATTATTATTACGATTTTATTGGCAATAAATGAAAATTTACACAGCCGCGAATGAATCGGCATTACTGAGGCCATCTGCCGACAGTTTCGCGCGTCGGCTCGCGAGTCGCGACTATATCGCTATACATAGACAACTATTTTCAAAATTTTATAATATCGCGATCGAAGATATTTCTCGATAAAAGAGCGCAACGAACCTTTATAAGAAAGGCATCATTCTTCATTTTTAATTAAAAAAAAAAAATTGACAAACTTATCGGTCGTCTTTGTCGATATCGACCGAGCACGAGATAACCACATACAGGTAGCAGCAGCGTACACAGCACAAAAAGCAGAAAACATTTTCGCGCCGGCTTATCAGCCGATGCCGCCGCCGGCGTCGTCGTCGTCGTCGTCGTCGTGTTTCGCAAATTTAGCAGTATATATAACAGTAGTACAGCACACGGTATAGTGTACGCAACACGTGCTCTGTTGTACGCCGGGCATTGTATATACAGCAGCTATTTCTCCGCTGCTCGAACGACAACAAGTACATATATTATTATTAACGTATACGTTTGTGCGCGCAAAATTTTGCACAAAAACCTCGAGCGTCTGTGTTTGTGTGTGTGTGTGTGTGCGTGCGAATAGTCCCAAAATGCCGCATCTTCCAATCGACGACTTTAGCCAGGTAATGGCGGAGCACCGTGAGCTCGAGGCAGCGGTGCTCGACCAGCTGCGCGGCTGGAGGGCCGAGCGCGAGGCCGGCGGCAGCAGCTTCGCCGGGAAGGAGCGCGACTACGACGATCTGCTGAGGGATGCCGATCAGACTCTGTCGCTCATGATGGTCAGCTGCCATCGAGATGTACGTTTGTGTCGTTGTTGTTGTTCCTATGATATTTGTGCGTCTTTTTGACAGCCGACGATGGATGTATTTTAAATTTTTAACGATAATATCTCGGTTGTAGACCAGACTGCGCCTGCTGGAGTTCGTCGTCGAGTCGAAGAAGAGCACGAGGCCGTACAAGACGAAGGAGATGGACCTGATCCTGCTGTACGTGACGCACAATCTTCGCGAGGAGCTGCCGAACAACGGCCTCATCGAGAAAGTCAGTGTGTCGCTTCTGTGTTTATGTGTAAGCTTACACGAAATTAAGGATATTAATGACATTTGTTGTATTTTAGGCGATCAAGAGGCTGAACGACAGCTTCAACGGACTCCTCAGACAATCCAAGAGAGCGCAAGCCTCGGAGTCGCCGTCGTCGCCGTCGTCGTCGTCGTCGTCGTTCAACGAGTATGAGATACTCAGCCAGGAAGTGCGCGATCACGTGGGCCTCTACGAGATCTTCATTCAACGCCTGCACAACGTGTGCATAAACAATATCTATCACGGCGCCGTGATGATTCGCAAGAAGAACAGCCTGAAGATACTTCTGATGATGAACACGATGCTGAACTCGCACGTGAACAAGTGGCTCTGGACCAAGCACAAATTTGCCGTGCTGCTCGACTGCATCAAGTGGGACAACTACGATGCCGTCAAAAACATCGCCTACGAAGTTGTCAAAACCAGTAATTATATCAACAAGTACTTTCAAGTTCTGGACGACAAGTTTTATATCGAAATGAGAAAGGCTCTGACGTTGGCGAATCGAAGAATGCCAATCAGCGTAACTGGAGCAGCGTTCATGCTCAGGACTCTCATATTGGCAGAGCCCACTGAAATATATTTCAGTGAAGACGATGCAATAGAAGACGTGGATGTGGTAGAAAAAAATGCTTATCTGGTAATAAGTCGTTTGAAAAATACTTTTGAGGTCAGTATTTTATTTTCATTCATGTAATATCTTAATATTTTGAAGCTTAATAGTTTATATTGTTTTGTAATAGGAAAATGTTAATCTGGCAACGAGAAATATTTTTCAAGCTATCACTCAATCTTGTTTGTATGGACATATTTTTTGTATACGCAGCATTTTAGAAACAATCAACTTAAGGTAAAAATTACATGTTAATGTGCTGTGATCGATACACATCAGACTAAAAGTATCTCTCCATATGCTTCAGATCCTTGAACAATTGCGAATTCTGGAAACAGCTTATATCAGAAATAATAGATTTATGTTTGGAGCTGAACGAAGCTGTACTTCCAATTGTACAAAATGCCAGTCCTGAAGGATTCATGCCAATAGATGTATTTGAAGAGACTGTCGACGTATATGATTACAAACCGATTGATCGTAAGAAAAAAAGTAAAGAAGATAAGAAAAAGGGTCTTAACAGTGACGACGAGAGTGAAACTGAGTATGATATTACTCCTCGGATGCTCCTTTTGTGCTCCTGGAGATCCATCAAAGATACAAGTTTATTTTTTGGACACTTAATTTCTGAAGCTGACATCGAGGACGAACAGAACGAAGAATGCCTATTGCTTCAACAACAAGTAATTATTCGACTCCATGAGAAGTTCAACTCACTGTAAATAAATTACAAAAAATAAAAATTTTATTTTTTCAGACATCGAAGATGGCCGAGAATCTCTTTCAGCTGGTGCGCGAGACGAAGCACCGTGGAGCTTTCGAGGTCTGCTCCGTGGCCTTCGAGAGAGCTTGCAAACGTTTTTGGCAATTGCCCGCGAGCCACGAGCAGCTGCAACGGATGCCCAAGAAATGGCTGCAGTCCGTCATGCTGGACATCCTCGAGCTTTCCCCCGTGGATGACGATCGCGAAAAGTTGTGCGCGACGAGACGAAGCGCCGGCGTGCCGTTCATGATACAAGCCATCCTCACCTCGGAGATGAGGAAGGGCCGCGACGAGAAGGATCTGCTGTTCCACGAGGTCATGAAGCTCCTGCTCAAAATCATTCTCATTGGCAATCGCGTGGGCCTGGACGACAAGAAGTCCGTCGTTCGGGACGAGCCGCTGTTCGCCGACTGCAGCTTGGAGAGAGTCGACGAGCCGTTCCAGGACGCGGGACAGATCAGAACCCACGCGCTTTTTATCTTGCGAGCTCTGTACAAGCACGCGAAATTGGGCGATCTCGTCAAGGACTACGTGGAGCTCGGATTCTTCGCGGCTTTCAACAGTTATAGCGCTGACAATTGGGGTGTAAGTTTATATATTATCATTGTTTGTATTTTATTTATGACCTTCTTAATTTTTCTCCTTTCGGGCAGGAGCAAAACGCCGCGACGATTTTGTTCAGCGCGCTGATGTCTCGCGCGTTCGGCGTTCAGCTCACCAAAGACCACGTCAACGTGGACGTGAAAAACAAAATGACCGTCGACACCTTCATGCTGGACTTTCCGAATTTGATTCTGTACATGCTTCGAGAGTTGAGCAGCGCGTCGGTCGAGCCGAGCGCTAAGGTACAGTCGTTGCTGCTGCTGGTCACGCGAATCTATCCGAAGAAATACCTACCCGATACCTACATAGATCAGATCGTGAGTTCTTGTACGTATAAACGTTTATCGAAGCAAAAATACAATTTTTTAATCTATCGCAGCTGCACAAACTGTTCGAGCTGGTGCAACGATGTGCTTGGAACAAATCCTACCAGACGCGCGAACTCGCCGCCAGGGCCGCGGTCGCTCTCATGATACCGGAAGACGCGTCAGTCGTCATTCCCGACCTGTTTAAGAGAATCATGCTCCAGCCGCTGTCCTTGAACGCGATGCACGGCTATCTGCTTCAAGTGAGACACTAAAATCGTTAATTTTTTGGCCAACACAACGCGATCGTTAACGTTATTTTTCTGCACACTCCCCCCGTACAGTTGATCGAGATCTTCGGCTGTCGAGAATTCAAGATCCACCGCAAGGACACTCGCGAACTGGCTCTGGATTTCATCGATTTCGTGAACGAGCGCCTGTTGATGGCGATCGACCAGGAACAGAACGAGCACGAGGTGCAGCAGCGACCCTGCTACGCGATCTGCCACGCGAGCGTCAAGCTGCTGCGCAAGATCTACGAGGCCGCGTCGGCCGAGACGAGGGAGTGGCTCGTCGGCCAATCCTCGTTCCTCGACCTGGTGGACATGTCCACGGAACTGCTCGTGCACAAGATCAAGCCGGGCCCCCACATCGAGCTGTTTCAGGCCGAGGTGATCAGGCTGGCGCTGGCCCCCATCGAGGAGCCCGCCTACCGGCTGGAGGTCGTCAAGGGCCGCCACGAGGACGCGCACGCCGCCAAGTTCTGGAAGCAGATGCTCGAGCACAAGAACGCGGAGGTCAGCGAGCTGGCCTGGAACCATCTGAGCGTGGGCATCAAGCACAACGGCAGGCGGTTCGCCGCCATGGCCATGGGCCAGACGATGCGCGCCATACTGAGCACCGAGCACGACCCCAAGGTGCTCAGCCAGGTCTACCAGCAGGCCAGCGTCATCGTCAGGCTCTACGACGCGCTCCTGAACAAGTACGGCTTCATGGACGAGTCCGACGATGAGATGGGCGTCAACGTGCCCTTCGCCGGCACCTTCTGCCAGGTCGTGGATCTCTCGCAGGGCAACTCCTCGTTCAGGCCCAGCCGGGGATACTTCCTGCTGCTCGAAGTTTTTCACCGGCAAATAGCGCAGCTCAATCGTAGAAGCGTGAGTAGATTATCGTAGCTTTTATTTTTGAACGAAAAAGTTAACGATAACGGAAATGTTTCGTTTCTCAGTTGCACGAAGAAGACGCATTGCTTGATAGAAAAGAAAGCATTTACCGATACTTCAGGGAGAACTCCGAGCCCGACGCGCCCGTCGAATTCCGCGAGGTAGTATCCAAATTGATGTTCGATTCCGTCCTCTACAGCGAGCTCAAGCCAATTTACGGCAACTGTAAGTGCATGACTTCGCGCGTCGAAGAAAGGAAAAGAAAAAGATTATTTATTTTCGCACTTCGCCTCCCCCCCGCAGATACGGATATAACCTTCCACTGGTGGACGACCCTGCTGAATTTGCTGTTCGACGAGAAGCCGAGCATACGCGAGAACGCCAGGAACGTGGTGCGAAGACTGTCGCCCTGGCGCGACAGGTTCTACTGCGAGTCGCTGGTGCTGGAGCAGTTCTTCGCCGCCTTCTGCCGGAAGTTCATGCCGGAGCAGCCCCAGCTGGCGGCCAGCATCATGTTCATTTGGACGATGAAGGCAGTGCCCACCGAGACCACGGAAACCTTCGAGCAGGACGTGAGTATTCGCTTCGATGCAGGCAGTTTTTATTTTTGATTTATTCATTTACATTTTTTTTTTATCGCTTCAGCAACAGTACACCAGTGAGAATCACGAGGCGCTCGAGCCGCTGCTCATCTCGGAGCTGTGCGCGGCGAGGATACGCGAGATGAAGTCTCTCCGTGAGAACTGCATCCTGACCCTGGAGATGAAGAATTTGCTGATCGACGAATTGGACTTCGGATCCGACGACGAGTTCGAGACCCTCAAGGAGTACGTCAGCCTGTGGCAGCTGTTCAAGTACGAGGAGACGCCGGGCGCGTTCAGCCGGATGAACCACCACGTGAAGCCGGGCTGCCCGAGCGAGCACGTGCGCAGGGTGGCCTTCAAAAATTTGCGCGACGCCCTGCAGTTCGCCGGTGGTTGGGATTTGGACCTGGGCGCCAAAGAACCAGCCACGCCACCGTTGGCGTACGAGGACGCTCGCTCGGACGGCGAGTTCGTCTTGTCGTCGACGGAAGTTTCCATGGACGAGAAAGAAAATGATGGTGACGATGATAACGATGATGATGATTATCACGATGATGATGATGATGATGATAATGATGATTATCGCGATGATGATTATTACAATGATCATGATGTATCCCCGACACCGAGCGAATATTCAATGGAAGATGATGGGTCGTACAAAGATGCTGTAGCCGCTCTTTCAGATTATGTCGATGAACCGATACCCGGGCCATCGCGCGATTATTCGATAATAAATAAGTCATTAACCAACGAAGATGATTTATCAGGTAATTTGGATGCTGATGATGACGATGACGATGAACCAATGCCCGGACCATCACGAGATCATTCAATAGGAAATGAATCGTCATTAAACAACGAAGATGATTTATCTGGTAATTTGGATGATGATGATAATAATAATGATGATGACGACGATGAACAAATGCCTGGGCCATCGCTCGATGGTTCAATAGGAAATGAATCGTCATTAATCAACGAAGATGATTTATCTGGTAATAATTTGGATGGAGATGATTTATCTGGTAATAATTTGGATGAAGATGATTTATCTGGTAATAATTTGGAAGGAGATGATTTATCTGGTAATAATTTGGATGAAGATGATTTATCTGGTAATAATTTGGATGGAGATGACGACGATGAAAATGGTCACAATTCGTCCCGGTCATTTATAGATATAGAGCAGGAACTGCTGTTGGGAGCCGAATACGATCTGGAAGGCGGTGAATCCAAATCCGGGTTATCGTCGATTCCATCGTGCGAAAATTCAGTAGAAGCTAGATCGCCGCTAACGAACGAAGATTCCTCGTTTCGATCGTCGCGCAGCGCTTCGTTGTAAGAAGAAAAGGAGAAGTAAAAAAAGGGGGGAAGGGGGATCACCGACGATCCCTCGTATCTTGTACATATTATAGATCGAACGATCGTTTCTTTATTTTATTTTTGTTTTTTATTGTAAAGTAAGACTGTACAAAGCCTGTAAATTTTATACCTCGAATGTTAAGTATATGTTTATTTTTAATTCAAAAACTAGCGCGCTTACGTACATACACATACTAGCCACTCCACCGACCTATGTATATATCTATTATATTCAGGCTAGCACGTTGTTTCACTACGAGTATACACAGCGAGCGAAATTCCCTCGGGTTCTGTTATAAACGCCGGGGGCCGGTAGAGAGAATCTCTGCCTGCCTGCGCGCAGGCGTGTGCATTATGCATTTGGATTTCGGTGCTGCTGCTGCTGCTCACGGACAATCGGCCAAGACAGCGCGAAATAAGCGAGCCTTTTACGAGCGTGTGTGTGCGGCGGCGGTAGCAGCAGCGAGTCTCATGTCTTATTCAGCCGCACATCCCACATTATTGTACAGCACGAGAGATTTCGTTGTTACGGAGTCTGAAAACTTGTCTCGCATGATAATAAGCGCGGCAGTTGTCTGTTTTCGAAGGCCTAAAACAAGGGGAGTAGCAGTGGTGTTGGTGCATTTAATAAAAAATTGAATCGAATGGAAACGTGACGTTGTACAGTATTTTTTTTCCTCAACCCTGACACACACACACACCATTCGCAGCTCTAATCTCGGCGATCATCGCTCGCGTCCATCCTTATAAACCACACATCTATTTTCGCTCTCGAAGTTAATCATCGATTCGAATCATATAAATATATAAATGGTCAACGACCCGCTCGCCGCGTCGATAATCGTATACGCGCGCAAAAATCCTCCACATCTCTTCCACTCCGCGAGATGGCGTTGCTCTGCCCTCCCGCCAGTCGATGCATTGCATTCTCAATGGTAGTTAGTATCCTACCCCATGGTATTTTCACGCTCTCGCATCGCGGTGAGCGGCGGG